>OMKZ01055588.1:39723-54808 GCA_900302535.1 Neoniphon sammara
AGTTTTGCATGTTTTCTCCCCCTCCTCACATGGATTTCATCCCACAGTCCAAAGACATGCAAGTCAAATGGACTCTAAATTGCCCATAGGTATGTGTGTGTCTGTCTATCCGTGTTAGTTCTGTGATGGCCTGGCGACCTGTCCAGGGTGTCATCATGCCTTCTGCCCAGTGCATGCTGGGATAGGCCTCGGCATCCCATAAGTGGGGCTGCAAAATGAATGGTAAGGTCAGTTAAGCTTGAAAGAAAATGTTTCAGTTCCTCTTTAGATCAGACTAAATTTTGCATATATATAACAAAAAAATTATTAATGTTGAAACATTGAATCCATTGCATTATGTGGTGTTCAGTAGCCAAGCAGTAACTACAATCAGAGGCAGAGCATGTTCTCCCCTAGACATCTACCCTTTCTCTTGTCACACACTGTGCAGATGCCGGCACCTCTAATACAAGCTTAAAATCCTCCATTTCACATTGTGCTGTCCAAATCATTCACAAATTGCTGTGGCTCTCGGAAATAAATAACATCTTGAGGCATTGTCTTTTTTGGTGGCTCAATCTACTAGTGTCTGCCACTGGGTATTAGAGAGCGTGTTTTTTTTTTTTTTTCCTCATTCTGTAGGGAAAGTGTCTCTTTTGGAGAGTCAGGGTTAAGGATTCCCATTGTGTGAGAGAAGTGACAAGTTGTTCTTTGTCACTGTTTCTTTTTTGCTTGGCCTTCACTGAGCTACTCCAAAAGGTGTTCAGTGTTAATTTGGCCTCGGATGGTGTCATTCATGACAACATTCCCACTGAAAAAACTAATACAAAGTGTAGTGCCAGTCACTCTCATTTCTTAAAACGTTTGTCACTAAAAATCTTTTTTTCTTTTCTTTTCTTTTCTTACTATAAAGCATTCCTTGATTTTCATTTTCTGAAATAAGTTTGTTATAACTGCACATTCCTGACAGTCAGACATCCAGAAATTGTAAAGATCTCCAACACCACCATCACTACCACAACCACCACTCTCAGTGCTGTCATATTGATTTACAGCTCCATTGTGGAAAAAGATGACAGGGGTGACTGGGACAATAAGATGGTTTTCTAGAGATAAGGGTTTATAATGTGGTTCAGAACTGATAGCACTAAAAAGAAATGAAGCTAATTAGTATGTAAAATGCTCAAATAAATATTTTATAAGTCTACAAATTTGGTCCCTCACTCATTGTCATATCAAGTGAGGCTGGACATTTGCATGATATCTCTTGTCATGGCGAACAATGCAATATGTAATTTTCTCACATTATCTTTGGAACTATAGAGGTACACTCATCTGCTATAAGAATAAATCTGTTGCATGTTCTCATTTGCTCATTACGGCTCCTGACTACACAAACTATATGCCATGTGGAAAATGGCAATGGGATTTTATTGGCAAATGAAATGTGGGTGAAGCGTACTGATGCACTGTCACCTGCCATAGTCCTGAGCATTGCAGCAGCTCGGCCCCGCTGCCTCACATAGTGAGGCCTTTTATTCACTTTGGATCTCAGTCAAGTCACTCAGTAGTCACACTGCATTATGCTCACCCCCATTGTTCAGTACACTTGGAGGCCATTTTAGTTCCAATTCAGTGGAAGAGAGAGCTCAGCTCAACAGCACTGAATCTGTTTGTTTTATCTTAGGCATGGATTTTTTTTTTGATGTAGTACAAATCTTAGATATCTCGTGTTTTGCTTCAGCCTTCAGTTCTAGGTTTGACCATTAAAAACCTTTAAGAATGGAAGATAATTGGGAATATTCAATGCATGTTGAGCTCATGGATCAAGCCATGATATACAGTATTTTTTTAATGTAGACATGTTCTTTCTATTTTTGAAGAATGAGTAATAAGACCATGTCACATCATCTGTAGTTTATTCTTCTGCACTCGACCTCTAGTTGCAGTCAGATGGTGACGCTAGAGTTGTGGGGGGAATGACAAGGTCAACAACAGATATGTGTGAAATATAGGACTATATACCGAGAATCATATGACAAAAAGCTTGACACTGTGTATCAGTCTTTCTCTAAACATATATAGGACAGTGTAATAAATCTCATCCATTCAAATAATGAAAGTATAGTGTGAAACATTGCTGTGTTATGTATCTGCACCAGGCTTTAGGTCGATGGAATCAATTACAGAGCTTCAATTCAAAAACTGCTATAAAGTTCAAATATCATGCGTAACAATTACCCAAGGACCTCCCAAGACCTTGAGAATACTGCAAAAGAGCATAGACTGATTTTGTTTTTTATATTTGTAAGTGCACTCAAAATTTCCCTATCCTGGTGAGTGGATATGGTGTTTTTCCTGTATAACATAGCTGTTTCTACTATTAACAATAAAATTAAACTTGATTGTAACTGTAATAACCTGGCATGGCAGTAGAAGTGGGTCACAATATTGTCGGTCCTCTTGACATGGATTTGTAATCCCAGTCTTGATGCTCTCTTACAGCAGCATGACAGTTTGAACTCAGAGTGATAACCCTGACACTTGTTTACTTGTTTTCAGCCAGCCTGACCATGTACTGCAAAATGCCTCAGAGTAAATTAGAGCCAAGAGTTGCCACAGCCGAATTATGAACAGGATTCATTGAAACGCAAAGTAATGTGAAGGAAAAGCTGAAAATATAATATTCAGATAGTGATGTTTCATGGTTTTCAGACAACTAGAAACCACTGAACAGTAAGACTTTTTAACTACACATAAAATGTGACTGCTAGATTGAATCTAAACCTAATCAGTCCATGTACTTTTGGCACTGTGAAATAGCTTTACAAAAAAAATATGATGTAGTTCTGTACTACTTTATTTGAGTTGAATCTACCTTCAAATTAAAGCAGACATTCGGGACTTTAAACTCATGTCTATATTGTTATGGAGCTCAAACAAATCCTCTCCAAATATGGAGCTCACTGTGAAGATCTGCAGTATGTTGGCCATTCATCTGCTTGATTGGATTTTGCTGATCAAACTGTGGGATTTTTCTAAAACAGTGAATGTGTGACATACCATATCAAGTCAGAGAAATGTGTATTGTTCTTAATGGCTCTAGCCTATATTCATTTAAATCAGTGCATCAGCCCAGCGCCCAACCCCATCTTCTGCACTGTGGCATTGTCATGGATCCAGCAAGTCCTCATTTTGTTATTTTAAATACAACTGTAATACAAATTTCTTGATGATTATAGCCTATAATAACCTAAAAATATTAAAACAAGAATCTAAGTCATAGTAATCAGTCTGCAATAATTCTAACAGCCACACCTCTCAACGTCAGACTCTCATGTAAAACTGTAAAGCGTCACCATTACAATCCCATGGAAGCAATAAGGAGACTTGCATTTCAGATTTATTAGGCTGTGCACCTTACTTGTACGCATGTTTCTTGTTATAAATTCCAGCAGGGGTAGCTTTGTGCGTCCATGGAAGTGCATCAGTGATGACATCATATCTACTCTGCAGCAACTCCCACGACTTCCCATAAATGTTTGTCAAAATGCCCCATATTCATCTGTTTAGCATTCAGTTTCTCACTGAACTCCCTCAGTGCTGCCAAGTAAATAGAACTAACACATATCCACAAATCTCAATGGTTTGCTAACTGTGAAACTGGTCAATTGAGGATGGCTTGAAAAGGAGAATATTATTTGGAGGCGTTTAACATTCAAAAAAATGAATAAATAAATAATAAATAAATAAATAAATAAATAATGATAATTGTGAGGTGATAAAAGGCAAGAACAAGCCTTCCTTTACTCTTCAGTGCTTTTATATCCCAAACAGGAATCAGCTTCATGTATGGGCACACATCCTCATGTTTTAATAAAACTGTAAAACTTAGGTTGCTATTGCCTCTGTTGACTTGCATAATTCAGTTATTTTTGAAATATTATGTTCACCTATAATGTATGGCTTGCATTCTAAAATTTTATGTTTATGTTTAAGTGTTATAGATTACATTTTATTATTCTTGGTAATGCCATGAAATGCATCATCATAATAGTGAGAAGGTAATTTTAACCAGTGTGTTGCATTTGTGTAATAAATAATTTTGAGTGTTTTGTTAAGCTAATTTATTTTTTAGCTCCTTGTGTCCTTAACAAATGACCTCTGTTAAGGACTCTTCCTTTTACAATACACACTTTCTGAGAATTCATTTCAAATCTACCTGGCACAGTGACAAAGCATCAGTTTTGTAAAAGTGTGTGGACAGTTTAAAATGATGCAGTTCCTATTCAAAGGCTCTATACACTATACTACCCTGCTGTTTCGTCGGCGCAGCATTATCATATACTTATCAGGATGCATTACCATTTGTAATCACACGTCTTGCTCTGATATCACAGTTTCCACTCGCTATTTTGCAATTTATGAGTTAAAGATAAGTGGACCTTCAAAAATCAAAGGAAGAGCCACTGTTGTTGTGCTCTTGTTTTCTTTGACTTCAAAAAGGTTTCTATATGAATGCAGACATAACAAGTAATGAGTCTCTGTAGATGAGGAAGACTGCCTCATCTTCTTATTATACAAATTAGATTTGTTTATTGCCAACATATGCATAATTCAGTAGTAACCATCATTTTAGATTTCCTGCTGTCATAAAAAGGAAGTCTCCCTGTAGTCCCATCCTCATTCAAAGCAGAAAAGAGAGAACACCATGAACTTCCATTTTAGCCAACAAGATTGAGTGTGAACTGATACAGATAGATAGATAGATAGATAGATAGATAGATAGATAGATAGATAGATAGATAGATAGATAGATAGATAAAAGAAAACATTCATATTCTCATCAATCTGTTATTGCCTCAAATATCCGAAGACAGGCCCAGACTTTGGAGTTCTTGGGGCAGATAAACATCATAGGATTTCTTGAAGGTTTCTTGTCCTTTCTAAACAAGCTGAAATCTTACATTCCAAGTTTAATGTGGGCTGGTTTAATTTGGTTAATTTTTATCAAAGCCTTGTTGTGCAGTGCCCAAAATTTTGATGTAAATTATTCTCCGCTTTGAGCCTCACAGTTGCATGTCCCTGCATTTCAACCCAGTTAGTTTTGGCCTGTCAGTGGATGGCTATTTCAGCCCACAGAGGAGAGGCATTTGCATAAACATCCACCCACAAAACCTGGCAAATGAGTCTGTCACTCAAAGACACTGTCTATGTCGTAAAGTGGAAGCAAAATCCAATTTTTTCCTCTCAAGGGGCCTCTGTTACTGTTCTCACTGGTATTCCCTGTGCAAGCGATGGCAAGTGTCTTCATGCAGCTGTGATGAATGCTGCCTTTAAAGTTACATCGCAGGGCTGCATGCATACATATCTATAGTCAGTATCACACAACAGTACAGTATAGTCAACACATCCATTGGCATATAGACTACTGCAGTTTATATTCCCTGCAACAGAGACTTTAGAAATCGAAACTATACTTTTCATTTAAATAGCAATCAATAATTGATATTGTGGGTGATATTTAGTAGCCGTGTTGAGACAAGATCCATTACAGGTTAATTGTTCACAGCTCTTCCTTTTCAAGCAGTCACTCTGCAATTCGGTTTTTTAGTCAAAGGCATAAGCTAAAGGTGAATTCCTTTCAATAATTAACATATTATTTCTATGATCACAGATTGTCCTATTTGGAACTTGAAAACCTTTTCCTTTAAGATGGAAACAAGGACATTTAGCCTGATTTGCCTGGATCAAATAAATCCAATCTGACCCCGTGGACTCAGTTAAGCTTTTACACTTTTTGCACCTGAACAAGCCACATTTCATTTTAGTTCCAACAGTTCTCAACCAGAAATTGTGCCTATATCTATACAAAATCTCTGTAGCTTGTTCTCTTAGTCCTCTTTTCTAGTCTTTCCAGTTTGCTGCAAAAAAATTATACATCAGGTCAGGCAAGCTTTTCTCTCCCATGTCTGGTTATAGGAGATAGTAGGAGCTGTAACAGAGTGCAGGAAAACCCTTGGAATATTAAAGTTCACAGCCATTGCCCATTAAAGAGAGGAAAAAGGAAAGCAAATAACACACATCAGTAGATTTTCTCTCTTTAAAGACTGCAATAGAAGCAATGAGGACATAAATAATTTACATTTAAGCCTTCATAGTACACAGACCTTCACTTTGATGTAAAAACAATTGGAGATGAATAAGGAAATAGCAGTTTGCATGCTTTATTCAGTAGCCCAACAATAGAATCTAACAAAAGCCGGGCCATGTTCTGTGGAAGACTTAAAATGGCAGAGTAAGCAAAAAGGGCTAGCATTACATAGATATATTGAACAAAAACAAATGCAATGACTATAGTTTATCTTACCATGTCAATATTTAGGCAACATATTTTTAGAAGTGCATATATTATACACTTATCTTCAGCAGTGATACAACAAATTTATCAGTAAAATGTAAAAGGCTAGTGTCTCTGGTACAGTACAGTGCCATTTATTGTCCCAAAGTAAATTTAGCTGTCAAAGCCAGCACTAAAAACAAAACAAAACAAAACAAGACCAAAAAACAAACAAACAAAAACTGCAAACCATATGTATATTCATTTATGATCAAACAAAAACATCAATATTGTTTTACTGTTTTTAATGATTAATGATGGATCAACATACTAATATATCAAAATGAAAAGAAGACCAAACATGTTCAAGTTAAGCAGTATTCCAAATGTGCAAGATATTTCAATTTGAACACCAGTCATTCACTGTTTTTTCACCCTTTTATTGACTCTTTTCATTTGAATTTAATTTGTGCACTTGGCTAGCTGCTCTTTTTGGGGTCCACACAGTAGCATCACAAGTCAATACAACAAAATTACAGATGCATCCATTAGAAAAAGCTCTATTGCATGCAACAGTGCACTGCTTTTATTAGAATTACTTGAATGTTGAACCATTATCAGGCGCATCAATGTTCTCACATCCAGTGATTAGACTTTTTCTTTTTAGCATGCAAATATTAATTTTATTATTTACTCATTATGTTCAAAAATAATTGGTGAAATTTGTGAAATGCAAGGGCTACAGCAGCACTAATGCTTGACAGGTGCATGATGAGATGTTTGTTCAGTGGATATCACCAACTAAGACAGCTGACATTTGCTCGTGCTGGCTGTATGGTTCCTGTGAGCTTTGTGGTTATGTAGCTGCTCTCTCTGTAAGGAGACGTCTTGCTGCCTGTTATGTAATATACAATGAGATTCAGAAATTATCACTTGCTCTGCGACACTCTTGTGCCAAATTGTCAGCTTGTCTTCAGCTCTCAGTCTTTCACAGCACAGGGAGGAATTAGATTGAGAGTGAAAATCACATGATGGTCCATCACAACTGAGACAAAAAAAAAAAGATAAATAAATTACAAATTATATTTTTAGAGGTGAATACAGGACAAATGAAGAATTTCATAGACTGCAAGATGTCTTGAAATTAATGAAATGTCCTTAACAAATAAATTAGAATTCATACACAAATTAGAATTCATACACAGTTACTTTACAGTTTGTAAATGTATTTTGAACTGGTGATGTTAATAAATGCTGAAGCAAAGTGAACCTGTATTTTTAGTCTGTATCCCATTTGCATGCCTGACCCTTTGACTACTCTAACACTTAACATGAACTCTGGTTTATGATATATTCAAAACACCTAAACAAGAACATCATTAAAGATAAATAACATAGGGGTATTGATTCAGTCCCTCAGTCATAGCTTTCATTAATACAATATCTTGTTTGTGATGTGATGGAAGAGTCCATCATGTTATGGAGTAAACAGGTCTACATACATAATGTAGATTACAAGTACATGTAATTGCCACTTACTTCTGCATTAAAATTCTGTGTGGAGAATATCAACCGCAATATATCATGGTCAAATTGATTTACTCTTCCTGTGTATTTATGTTCAGTGCTGAATTAAAGCATAAAGGAGCGGCTACAAGGGGGCCTCGACCAAAACAGGAAGAGCACTGCCTCACTGGACTTGTTTGGCACAAAGGATGAAGTTTGCCTCGAGCCCTTTCTGTCAGAAAGAGTATTGGCACTGCCCATCCATAATCCTAACTCTAACCTTAACCCCTTTGCCTGTCAGAGAGCGCTTCAGGCAAACTTTGCCTCTCACCACTTGTTTGTAGCATTGAAGTATTGGAACAATCAACCATATCATTAACCCAGTATGCTGTCAAGTGGAATAGATCCACTCTGCTATACAGCTACTGTACGCCCTGGTGGTTAGCTGTCTTTCAGCATCATAGTAACCAAATGTTTATTTAGCTAACAAAACTCCACACACAAATGCTTTGTTATACTCATATAGGTCATATGTGGGTCATATGTCATATAGGAATAATTTTTAGAATGACTTGATGGTAAAAAGCAACGACTTATGTTCAGGCTTTCAAATTTGTTTAACGCCATCAAACACCATTGACGCTCTCTGTGTACGAAATTTGGTTGTTCCCACACAATTGTTATTCACGCAAAAAAAAGGCCAGGATACATGATTGCAGACATAACTGCTTGGCTCTGACTCAGCTATTATTTTCCTATGAAGAGAGCAGTCGCGCCCAACCGCTCTCTCCATACACCAACAAGTACAGGGCTACATCAAATTTTCCCACAGAGTCGCTGTGCTCGCAGTTCAAAGTTTGCAGCTGACCTTTGAAAGTGCCTCCAATCAGATAATACCTCATGTGACTGGAATTGATATCAAGAGATGTTGGAGAAACCTATACTGTGTATGTGAGTTTTTGTACTGCATGATAGGTCTACAAAAGTAAAAGTTACCCTGATCTCGGTGAAGAAGTATTGCCTGGTGGCATTTCAGTAATGAGAGGGGACTGCCGGGTTTTTAAATCTGGGAAGCTTAAAAAATGATTTGGTGTTACTAAATGTTTTTACATACCAACATCACTCACCTTCCTGCCATCTTCATATATTTCCATGATGGACTGACAAGCCTGTATGCCCTATATAACAGTGAGCGCAATGTTCATCATGTGGAAATCCTAAGTGACATGTACTTAAGCTTTGGACTGATAGGAATCACCAGCAGACAAATGTCGTTTGATGGTGGCATTTGATGCCCGGTAGTGCACATTTGTGTCGATGCCTTAGCACAGGAGGACAGATAGAAGACGCAGTGCATGGATGCCAGACACTATATTGTGGTGTTGTGTTCCCCATGTCAAGGCTGCAAAATTGAACCGAGTTCTGAGCCGAAGCTGCAGGTCCCATCAAACTGTTTTGACGAGCCACTTAACGCCTGTGGTTTGCCAGCAGCAATTGAGAACAATTGGTGCATTTGTTGAGGCTAGTGTCTGATGCTTTCTATTTGTCCAGGGCTTTTGTGAGTGATACACTGTAATTCAGGTTCTACTGCATACTAAACATTGCAGTTGTCACCTGCAAACCAAAATTGGAGCAAGTGGTTGTGTCCTGCCACAAACCGATTGCAGGTATTTCCTTGTTGATGTTGTCAGACTTCAGGCAGGAATCAGCATCCAGATTTGGAGTACCAAGTACAGTAGTATTTACAATCTAAAAATAATACAAATGTGAAACAGGTAACTTGAAACCACTGTCTTTTCTGAGGCTAACCTTACAGTATGGTTTTATTCATGCTGTCTTAGATTTTTAAATGCAAATACATTTTTTAAGCCATCTACATTGCTTTGCATGCTCTATGACCAAAGAATGAGTAGAAACACATAGAGCCAAGCTTTTTTTAAAATCTTCATGCTTGAAATACAGCAAATGGCCAAATATTTATGGCACCTTGGTGACATCAGGATTGCCATATGACGTTGCAGCTCTGTAGAGCATGGATGTGTCCTCCCCATTCATTTTTGGAAGACTGCACTCATAGCCTCTGGGGATAAATAATCCTGGAGGTTAATTTTAGGTAGAAACCAAAATACCTAATGAACACAGCACCGCCTGTGGCACCATCAGAAGGATGGGATAGATAGGTCTGTTAATGCGACATCAAATTATGTGTATGTTTGTGGAATTTATTTATGTGGCTTTTGTGATTTTAAGATCATAAATGAAACACTGTTCATTAGTTAGGAATTCATTACATAACTGTATCCTTGCCTTTTACGTACCATTGTGCATTCAATCCATAACAGTCATTTTATAATGTTTGTTTTTGCTTTTTGATTCATCAGATGTTTTACTTTAGCAAAGTGGCTCAGCAAAGTTTTAATTAACATCTGCTGAGTTTGAAATTGGCTCAACCTTTGCCACACATCCCTCATATCCATTTTTCCTGTCTCTCTCCACTGTATATTATCTGAAAGAAAAAAAAAACCAAAACAAACAGAAGTGCCTCAAAAACAATCTCAAAACATCTTTCAACAAAACTAAAAACCCACAGAAGCTTTTGAAATGGGGCCCAGTGCTACTTTACCGCTATGCCAATCTACAGTATATGTACATATGCAATAACATAATGAAAATGCATACATGATAGCTCCATCTACATGTAGGGACTATAACATTTTGATTAAATCACTGGTGAACAGGACAATTCTGAGTTGACTATGGTAGTAAAAGGGTCAGCTAATGGCCAGCGGTATTATTTTAACTCAAACACACTTGAAACTGTGGAGGTGACCTGTGAGGCCCGCAGATGGCACTGATTGATGACTAATGTACTATTTACTATCGCTTACATACCACTCCAGTGCCATAAAGGGATGGATGCGCAAGCTTTATGTGCCAGTATTTTCCTGATGTGTAGTGTAGAATTACAATGGACTGTTTTGAGGTAATAAAAAATAGAACGATTTTATTTGCGTGATCCGTGATAAAAAAAATTGCTAGTTATTCTTTATTTCATGTACCTAATGTATGTTTCAGAGAAATCATTGATTGTTGTTCATAAAGAAAGTCCCTTAAATTCAGATTTCCTTGATTTTGCAGATTGTTAATGTGGCACATTTGAATGTCTATCTCATGCGGTAAGCACTACAGCATCGTAACAACACTGTCTTTGTTTTATGTTTCTTCAGTGGTAAAGATAGGTGTATTCACTGAACTGAAAACACTGTAGATTGTATCCGGTTAGATTGCATAACTGTAAAGTAATGACAATCATTATTTTGTCTCCAGACCCTTTATTGTTTCAATAATGTGTTGCTAAAAGATTAGGACGATGTGGGTTATTCATAAAACACATAAGCAGGGTTAATGACATGGGTGTAGATAAGAATATGACAGTTAGCATTTTCCGTACTTATAAATGGTGATTACCAACTCAATTTTACCATTATGGCTACTTTAGCACCACCACCTTGTGATCATTTGTATTTCCTGTACGCAATTTACAAAAGAACACTGCTGCACTAAAAAATACCAATTGCTCTGGCAAGGCAGCATATTTCCAACTTATGATTATCTACTTTAAATACGATACATTAAAAAATAAAATATCTGGAAGGAAGTATCTCTTAAAGGTACGTTTTGTCAGTGTGATTCAGTGCTCTCTTTGGAAACAGGTGCGATAAATCTGGCAATTACTCCTGCATTTTAAATTGACATTTATGGCCCATTTGGGTATATAAGGTCCAGTCTCCATCTAATTCACTTTGACTCATGGCAGTCTGTGGTTACGGCAATGGGAGCGCATCGTGTGACACACACTTGTCTCTTAATACATGGAGTTCTGCTGGTGGTCTTTGTCTTTCTGATGTGTGCAGTGGATGATCAGTGGTACGGTAAATACATAAAACTTCATTTACATACCAATTTTCTCCTGGCTTTCACCTGGCTGCTGCAGACAATAATGCCATAGTAAAGTGTCTCCCGCAGTGGTAGCCACCAGCACGATAACTATGAATCACCTCAAATTACTGTGCTACAGATTTTGTTCTGCACAACACTGTGACCACTTAGTTTAATGAATACAGGCAGATGTCTCTATCCATGACAGTCATAGAACATGCAGAATTATTACATTATTTGCCAAGATTCTCACAGCTGACACACAGCTTGTTTTCACTCATGTATACTGCATCTGCATTTTAGCGTTACTTTAGCAACAACCTGCAGTACAGTGCTTACCAATGAATAACCACTATTTCTGCCTCTCCGTGTCATATGTAATTGCTCTACTTGAGTATTGAGTATTATAAACATGCTCTTTTCCTCAATTATCCTTAATTGTTAATTTATCTCCTTGAAATTTCAACGGCAGCATCACTATTTCACCTCTAAAAACAGTGAGATGAGCAAATTACATTCCACCAAATTAGTGCAAGTCTGCTGCAGGGAATCCAATCCATTCAGCCAATACAGGAGACTCATCAGATGGTTAGATGTTCTCTACAGTATTGCTATGAAGAAAAAAAAAAGGTTCAGAGCACAGAAGTCATAATGAAATGTGACAGACAAATCAGAGGCACTTGGGAAATGGCCTCAGCTTACTAAATCAATACTGTGCCACCACAGCTAGTCCAGACTTACCCTCCATCCTGCTCTCCCCTAAGGGATCCAGCACTTAAACACCAGACTGAGATTTTGTATCCTCTCACATCAGTGGTTTAACTATTATGGATTCCCATAAAAAAGTAAATCATAATTGAAAAAAAGGAAAAAAGAAAAATCTATGCAAGCTTGGACTTTTGCACGTCCTTAACACATACTGTATGCAGTGATCCTAGATCAGTGAATGAATAATTCACAGAAAGTCTGGCATGGTTTTCATAAATTGGTTGACAAAGGATGCAGTGAGTGGGAAAAAAAACAAATCTCTTAAGTGTGCGTTTTGTAAAATTGTATCAAAGTGAGAACCTTCACCTGAAAAAAAAATGGAATAGCACAAAATTTGAAGGTCCTTTCTTTTTCTTTCTTTCTTTCTTACTTTCTTTCTTTCTTTCTTTCTTTCTCTCTCACTCTTTACTTTGCTTCATTTAAAGGACTTATCTCAAAGTGAAAAAAACGTCTCATGCAAAGATGGGCAAAAACATAGGATGTTAAAGCATATACAGTTACAAATTACATAATAAACTTCTCTCAGACTATACTCTCAGGCGTCTAAATTTGAATTACAGATAACTACATTACAGATTCTCAGTTATGTCAAAGGAAGTTCCAGGCAATCAATAGAATATATTTTCACATCACTGCATCAGTGGGCACATTATGCCCGCTTGGATTGGTTACAAGGTTGAGATCTGGAAAAATGAAGCATTATTCGTTACTATTGGAGAACAAAACTACAAAACAAAACTTAATGGACACCGTCTAGTAGTCCTGTTGGCCCATAAAGCTCTGGATTGAAACTCCTGTGGGCGACGGAGGCATTATGTCCCCCGTCATTATAGTCCTGTGTGATGTCAACCTAATGATTGGATTAAGCAAGAGACCAACCATGCACTGCCAGCTGCATGGGTATCAGTTTCTCTGTAACCCTGCCTCTGTCCCCTCCCCCTGGTGATGGTCTCAGGAGACGTCTGGTCCAGATGAGCGTTTTGTATGCACTGCATGAGGCGCTGCTCATTACTGGTAGCCGTAGTGATGCTGTGGCCTTCACTGCCACACTGCGTGCCATCTCTGGGCTGCATGGCTATTTGGATTTCTTGTACGGCTCCTCACAAGGCTGAGATGGCAGAACAAAAAGCTTGGCTACTTTTGAACATTTCTTCAAAATCCTACATGCAGATTTTGTTTGAGCATATTGTTTGTGGATTTGTATGCAGCTTCATGTTGGGCTGGACTTCATGGTGTAAAACAAGATATTTGCATCTTTCAGATCTTACTATAACTCAAAATCCAAGTCCTGTGGGAGTAATATTTACGTGCAATGCAAAGGCAAAGCAGTGAATGAAGCATTACTGATGTAAAAATAGTAACAGTCTTATTATCCATATATAAGTCAGTCTATATATATTACATTAAAGGTCTTCATGACCAGTAGTTCAGTAGATCAGTCGTTAGGTGATATACTCCAATTGTGGATTGTCTTTAAATTAGCACATTAATGATTTTAGCGTTACTCATTTTCTCTTTTCACAAAAGTGATTATACAGTGATATGTGGTATGTGTTTTAATGAATATATGTAAGTCAATAAATACATTTATGAATCAGCTCTCAGTAAGTATCACTGGCAGCATAATTTTATGTCACTGAGAAGAACATGTGACAGAAGCAATGCACCACATTTGTAACCTTCCTGTAGGCATGTTAGCAGCTATTTGGCTTTATTCATAAGATGGCCATATTTGATTTATGACATACTTGGTGGGAAACAGTAGCCAAAGTCAGTGAAGCAGATGGAGACAAAGGCAATCTCAACAGGTCTTTGGACAAAAAATAAATACATACAAAAATTATTAACAGACATAGAGGGCAAATTACCCAAGAAGGTCAAAATCAAAAGCTACTGGAGCTGAATTCATTCATGATGATGTTAGCTGATGTTAGCAGTCAGTTATGCTATGTTATTTACATTATATTCATCCCAAAATTAAGTAGGTCCAATTTCTATTAATAACCGTTATATTCAGCAGGCTATTAGAAGTATTCTGACCTTGTACCTCATAGTTTTAGTGCAGTTTGACATGTATGCATGTTGAAAATTGTTTAGCATTAGATGAATTTAGCTGTTTAGTTCTATGTTACAGCAGACTTTGATGGTTTGGAACATGAAGTTAGCTAATGAAGGACATTAGCTAGTGTTATTGGTCAACATCAAGGATGTACATCTCAAGCCTGTTGCTGTGACTTTTGATTTGGAACTAATTTGGGCAATTTGGTCCATATCTTTGGTCATAGCTTGACAAAATCATTCCTCTCCCTTTGCCGTGCTATCTTCAAGGTACTGTTTGCCCGCCCAAGTTTGATGTTAATCAAATATGGCCGCCATGTGAGTTCCGTGTTTACTTCTGTAATCTGTTAAGTCTTTGATTTAATGCATTCACAGACACCTTTGTTTCAGTGGAAACATTAATGGATCATTTGAAGCAGTTTTCCAAGCCTTTGATTTTGTGTCTTTGAAATATACATCTTTGAAAAAAGGCCATTCATCTGATGCACACCTGCT
>OMKZ01055592.1:2934-15519 GCA_900302535.1 Neoniphon sammara
ACACACACACACATGCTGAGTGCACTGACATGGCCTGCCAGCTGCTGAAGCTGCAGGTACTCTTACATAAAAACCTCGCCCTGTCGGCTGCATGCAGCATTATCAAGGGTAATTGGCCCGGCGTTTCCTGGACTTTGGGTGTGTGTGTGTGTGTGTGTGTGTGTGTGTGTGTCCCAGCCAGCTGTGCCATGTGTCTGTCAGTGAGGTGAACCATCGTGGTTCCAGCTGTCAGTGTGCAGGAAAACAGGGTGACATTAGGCTAAACACATTCCACTGTGAGGTTAAAACTCTGTCTGTCCATCTGTCACTGCCTGTGTGTGTGTGTGTGTGTGTGTGTGTGTGTGTGTGTGTGTGTGTACGTGTGGGTGCAAGCCTGTTCCCGCTTACACGTGCAGTACTATAAAGTACACTGGCACCATGACGTCCACAAAGGAATTTCAAAGTCCTTAACAGCACATTAAATGCACCATAACAAACTTATCTGCAAAGCCCTCAGTCAGATTTAACAGTAAACAGAATTTATCCAAACTTTGGACGCTGCAGACATACAGCACTGCATGCCAACTGCCTGAATACACAGTGATTAAATGTGACCAGCATATTTGTACAGTGGTACACATGCAGTATGCATTGCCTGCAGTGTAATACCTTTGCACTGCCTGTGAGGTACCCTGTGTCACTCAATATGATTTCTGTCTCTGCACCACTGCTGCCAAGGCAAATCTCGGTTTATTTGTTATACTTGGTAAATTAAGTCCTGATTTTAATTCCAACACTTTCACTAACTGTTTAAATGAGCTACAAAGAGCAAAAACAAGAGGTCTGGAAAATAGGAAATAGGAAAAAAATTCCTTTCTTGAAACGTACATTTGAAGCTTTCAGCTGCAGTTTTGTAAGTATATTGTGGTTTTGGAATGTTTGCATGTGAATATGTCTTTTTTTCCCATAAACGCTGCCCTGGTTACCCTGTGTATTTCATTTATCAAAACATTTCACTAGTGTGAACAAATTCTGCTTCCAGAGGGTGCATATCAGTAAAGTTTTGACAGTATGTGATTTTATTTAGTCAGCTGAAATTTTGTTCATTTTCGCAGTCAATCTAATAAGAGCAGGTTAGATTAGATTGCCCTCAACTTAAACTCGGCGTCTGGCTCTGTAGCTTACACAAATTGGGGGTTGGAGTATTTAGCTTAAAGCTGCTTGTGTGGTGAGAAAGGCATTATGCAACTGAACAACAACAAATCATGAAACAGTTTATCCTTAAGGCTCGGGACTGTTAGCAACACACGACTAAATGATCTGAGTGTTACGAAGCGAAATCTTCAGTTTCCGTGCGCATCTGGAAGAGGCCACATGAGCACGTCATGCCCTTGTCCCCATTATCTTGGGAAAGACAAACAAACCACGAGGAAGTTGGTGATATTTGCAGGACTGTGTTGAATCCTGTTGAATAAGTGCAACACACAGCTGTGAAATAATGCAAGTCAGCTTCTAAAATGGTAATTTGTCAGATCCACTACTTGATCATTTTGTCTTTGGCGCTCAGTGTTCATCGCTGTGGTGTTTCTGCACTGCACTTCCCAGAGGTCACATGTCAATCAAACTGTGTGGGCGGGACTTTGACGTCTTTGCTCTTGAATCTTGTGTTGATGGAGTTTGAGTTTCTCTTTTCTTTGTCTGTTCAGTCATGGAGGCTGTCGCTGCTCATGCTAACTACCCAGTTCTTCTTCTTCTTCTTCTTCTTCTGTTTATTCCAAACAAACCATTGAACACATCACTTCCTGTTCAGCAGGAAAGAGCTAACAGACACCGAGTGTTTAAAACAGAAAATCTAAAACCTTTCATTAACTGGCTAAAGGCTGTTTCACTGTAGTGTTATATTAATTGGTGATGGACAATATGAAAATGTTGCAGTCCTTTCAACATGTCACTGTTGCACAAACCTTTTTTTTTTTTTATCTTATCCTTGTTTACATCTTCTTGTCCAGATGGTTGACTGTGCATGTCAGTTTCTACTTAATTCAGTACCATCTGATCAGCTGGTGTTCTGGGTTTTCAGCCCACGGTCACTGATAATCTGTTTAGCTCATCCTGTCCTTCGCTCTGAACTTGACTGTCTCTCTCTCACTTTCTCTCTCTGTCTGTATATTCATTTCCCGGTTCTCTCTTTTGCATTAATAGCTAATTTAGAGGGCCGTGCTTCTGTTTAAGAGGAAATGGGAAACATTTGGACCTTGTTGGACATGGAAAGAGGGTCATTTTAATGGAAACTCCCTCTTATCTGCACAGCAGAGTCAGACGAGTCTGGAGCAGAATACTGAGCAACCTGAATACCTGGAGAGGAATGGAAATAGAAGCTTTTAAAGGGTCTTAGGTGACTTCATGTAACTCGGATAGTTTGGCTTGCCGTTGTGAATGTGTGTGTGTGCGTGTGTGTGTGTGTGTGTGTGTGTGTGTGTGTGTGTGTGTGTGTGTGAAAGAGAGAGACTGCAGAAATAGAATAAAGAGGGAGAAAGATCCACAACAAAGACAGGAGTGATGGGCTCTATGAAGAGAGATGATTTACCATCAGTCTTTTGTTTACATTTTTTAAAAATCTATCGATCAGTTTTTTTTGTCAGTTTGTTAAAACTCCACACACAGTTGGGGACTTAGTGGACATTAAATCCATTTTTTCTGGGATAGTTTACCCCCTTTTATCCTGCCCCATACAGTTTAAATTCACAGTATACAGAACATTATAGTAGGTATAAATATTATTTAAGTTATGTGATGCTATAGGCCTTTTAATGTGTAAAGAAGCATAGATTACAGTGTTTATGTGAAAATAACAATCACTGTTTACACCAGTGATTGTGATCTTTATCATGATCACAACTTAGAGGTCATAGTTTACTCATCTTTAAGTTTCATTTCTTCTACAACACTGGATACAGTAGAAAAACATTAGACACCTGACAAGTGAAAGCTACATCGAAGTTTGACGCGCGTGCTTGATGCAAAATTTGTCACCTTGCTTCCCTCTCCTGTACCTGTACAGTAAAACAAAGAATCTGAAATAAAAACTTCAAAAATCAGTCAGCAGTTTGAAAAGTAATCTGCACTATTCATCATAATGATTTGCTTTAATCCTTCTCTCTCTTCTCCTTCTGTTTTATATGTTTCTTGTCTGCAAAGCATCCAGATGTTCTGTCTGTGCTCATTACCTTTTCTCTTGCTCTCTGCACACACAGCGCATAATGAACTCTTTCTCATGTTAATAACACACAGCATGTTCAGATGGAGTGGATTTGCAAGGCTAAAGGCGTGTCGGTGCTCATTAGATTCAGAGATACGGATTCTCAGATAATACGGTCATTATTATGTGCCTTTCTTATTATATATACAACTTCATACAACCTCTAAACAGACTGTGTAAGACATAATGAGACGTGAACACTTGACCTGAATATATTTATATTGTATTTTTACAGCTGTGTGTGTTTTGAATATTTTTTATGTCACTTATTGTTGGGGAGTTTTCATGTTTGTATGGTAACAAGGTTCACTTTGTGTGGCAACAGCCCACAAAGTAAAGTTTATTATGTTTACAAAACACACCCTCAGCTATTCAGATGGATACCCTTTTGTCCAGTGGACTAGTACAGTGTTTAAAACCTCTAAATTATAGTATGTGTCCCCCACTGGACGCGGATCAGTCCTGCCCCTCTTACTGCTGCCCTCTATTTATTTTTAGCTGACTGGATAATAAGGCGGCTGATTAGATGTCAGAAAGGTGTCTGCGTTCATTAATTTGAAGACTTTCCTTCCAAATTTATGCATCCACCAAGTGCCAAAACTGATGGATTACTGTTAAGGTTTCCTGATAGCCTTTGTTTATAAAATAGTTTTGCTTTTTGACGCCCAAAAATGAAAATCAGGCTCCGTCTATCCGTCCTGCACATGGCATTTCTGATCTCTGCTGCCTGTTTTGAATTAAACTTGGGGGACTGATGGATTTTGACACTGGGGGTCTGGCATTTTGAATATAAACCTGATTGGCCCACCACAGCGCCACCACCAGGCCAACAGGACCCTGAGCTTCATACTCAATATCTCAGACACTGCTGGGTCAAATCTGATGAACCTTTAGGGAATGATGCGTTTTTACACTGATATCCAGCATCCACAGAATGAAACTGACTGACCTACCACAGCGCCACCAACAGGCCAAAAAGTCCTCAAGCTCCCAGTAGCAATGTTCCAGACACCAAAACATCACACATAACAAAGAAAAACCCAGGGCAACATGCACCAATCAAGCTTGTTTGATTTTATAATTATCTGTGTGATTTCTTTTCTTTTCTTTTTTTTTCTTTTTTTTTTTGCTGTTTGTAAAAATTAACAGGAAACAAAATATTTCTCCAAATGCAATCACAGCATTTTGGAAGGAAACCCTTAATTTCAAGTTTACACTGAATAACTAGCTTGCCATACTGATGTGCAGTAATTGCAAAGTGAGCTGTTATTTTATGACATGTAGACAGTCCCATTTGTCGTCCATTTCTCTAGAAGTATTTAGATTTTAGAAGTAATTAAGATAAAGCACAGCAGGCAAACAGATGCACACACAAAAACAGGCATATAAACCTTTTATTCCAACAGTCTCAGTGAGACAGATTAACCCCAAAGCTAGTGGGAACTGTGTTTTCAGTGTGACACACAGTGATGTGTGTCACATGACGTTCATGACAGCAGGATGTTTGTGCGACTGTGACTCAGATCAAGGCTGAAGCTGTACAGTCAAAGTTTCCCATCGTCTCCCGCCCCACGTAGATTTAGTCCATGACGAGTTGGGCCACACACGATCACAAATCTTTGAAAAAAAAAACACTTTGTTTTTGCAGCACAATTGCACATTTTTAAGCATTTGATGCTTTTTGATTAATATTTATGTGGAAAGAAACATGCAAAGGCATTAAGGTTTTGTTGCAGGTTTTACACTCTGCTGAAGCTAATCTGACACCACACTGGAATGATTTCTCTGGTCAGCCATTTGAAATAAAATTCAATTAAAACTTAATTAATCAAGACTTATTCACTAATGGCAGTCAGGGAGGAAGTTCAGTATCAGTGGTGGTCATGAGCAGCTGTTATCAGATAAAAGAGCTTGATATGACCCTACAGGACCATTCAACAAACGCAGTGTCTGTTTGATTTACATCTTAAAACAAGCGCAATTCCACTACCTCTCTCTTTCTCTCTCTCTCTCTCTCACACACACACAGAAAGACAGATCTGATAACTTTATTCAACCAGACTCTCCTGCCTCCCTCCTGACAACCTGCCTCCTGCTTGAGAAATCTCTCTCTCTCTCTTTCCTCTTCTCTCTCTTTTCCTCAGCCTCCTTCTCGTTCTTTCACACCTTTCTTTCTCGCATTTTGTCCTCTCTCTTCCTCTGTGTAACGCCATAATACCTCTGTACCTCCACCGCAAAGGATATGCATCTCTACTTATAAGAAAATGAACTGCTCCTGTCATGTATCTGCAGCAATGTGGCCAGTCCATCTATTTCTGATACGAGGCGTTTATCACACGGTGCTTTAATACTGCAGGTAGAAGGTCACGTCCATACGCTGTCACGGTTCATCATGCACAAGCAGTTCTTCTCTGCCAGCTGACAGGCCAATCTCTCTGCTCCAGATTCCTCCATTTAACATCCTCAGTCTCTCTCCCTCTACTGCTTTGCTCAGTCTTTATGCCCTGAACCATGAAATCTGCATTTATTCTTTTGTTCTTGTTTCTGCCTTTGACCGGTGAGACAGAGAAATCCATCCAGATTGTTACTGACTGTTATAGATTAATTTTGTTTTTCTACTTTTGTCCTCAATGTGTTTTTCAGGGTGACAATAAGCTGCTTTCAGTCTCAATCGCAGTTTTTTTTTATTTTCAATCAACAGGAATATATGAAGAGAGATTTGTCCCGTTTTTTTCCCCCTTTTGCACTTTTGTACTTCACACTACATTTCATACTGGATAATTATGTGACACGACCTCTCTGCGGAAAAAACCCAGAGTCGGGCTGTGTGAAATTGTAATTTTGACTACTGCAATTTACAAACTAAAAAAAAGGCTGCGCTTGTTGGCTTAAAGTGAGCCGTGTTTTTATTCATCTTTCCTAAATAAGGTCAGCTGGTGCAATTCACCGGCCTCCAATTTGAGTTTGATATCAGAAAATCTTACAAAAATGATGTTATTCAGCTCGCACCCGGCAGCTACTGGGCAACAAAACCCTTATAAGAAAATTAAAATTTCATACAGTCGAGCCAAAAATGAACTGAAAGGACAAATTTAAGACACATGGGTATTTCTTGATAACTATAGTGTTACATAATTAAATTCCTGGTGGTATCAGTATCCCCGGAAATAATCAAAGACTGCTTGCTAGATCGGCTATCATTATCTTGAATGATAACATTAATGTGGGAAACTGGTACAGCTGATAAATCCCACACCATGTGAATGCATCTGTGCAGACTTGGAGACAGTCTGCTGCCCTGTACTATCACTTGTTAGATTTCCTGCAGTTCATTTTACCACAGATAAAAAGATAAAAGACGCCAGGTGACATCACATAACTCATAATCCCAACCCCTGCAAACCATTTTTTCCATGTTGTAAACTAAACAAATTCATACATGCGTAAATCATTCATAAACTTTTTATAGTACTTTTCAAAACATAGTTACACAGTTCTTCACATTGACATTCACATTGAACAAAGTGGAGAACAAGAAAACAAAAGTAATGAAAAAGAATAAAAGAAAACAGTTTCCTAAAACAGTAAGAGACAAAAAAATATTAAATAAAAATAAACCAGGCTGTATTTTTACACAACAGTCTTGTCTAGTGCACCCTTAATTCTCGGTGCTGGCTCTTTATCAAGGCTTACTCCCAAAAATACAAATTAACTAATGATATAATAATTATTGATAATATATTTTCCCACAGTATATTCCAGAACGCTCTTCACAGCCTCTTAGCCGAGCGGGAAAGAGAAACAGGACATGAATAGATGCAGGTGAGGGAGTTCCTTTTCTTTTCCTATCTGTGACTTCTGGCCATAAAGTTTTTCATGCGTGGTTACCCTTCGTGAAGTGAAGCGGTCTCAGCTGCTCGTTGTCTCCAGCTGGGACCGGTCATGTCACATCCCCCTGGGAGAGTTTGGGAGAATTAGAGAGAATTAGGCAGAGGCTTGTCAAAACACTCAGACATCACTGGAGCAGGCAGAGGAGACACTATAAAGTCCATGTGTCCACCACCAGGCCCCTTTTTTCAAGTCCCTATGAAATAATTTCCCATTACTTTTACTTCCTGTGAAACAGTAAGTGTAAATAAAAATTGAATCCAATAAAACCTCCACAAATATTTGAACAATCCCACTGTCCCTTCACCCATCCCATCAAATAAAACTATGTTTGTCTCCCTAACTGATATCCCATTGGTTTACACTTTTAAATTATATTTCTCAAGGTTAAATCCTGCCAACAACCTGTTTCAACAGGAAATATATAAAATAAAGGAAGTGCAATGCCATTTTATGGGTCTTTGAGATTTTTTCCCTGTTTTTACTCTAGCATTATAAGCTCTAACACTTTTGCAACATGTAATAATGTGGCTGTTCATTGTAAACTAGCAGAGGTCACTCGGTGTGGCGCAGATCTCTGGCAGGCGTGTGGGGACACAGTGTCTATATACAGTAGATAGTTATTATTGCTTTGTGCCACAACTGCTTGTAGAGGAGGTGAGAGGGGTTTTCCATGATGGCTTTGATCTTGTTCCTCCTCCAAAGACCCGAGAAGTTAGGCAAATTAGTCCGCTGACGTATGAAGCAGTGGCGGCTGTTTTACACTTCATTTCTCACAGTGGTGAATCATCAGACTGTTGAACCTATTTTAACCCCCACATGTTGACAGATCCCATCAGCCTCTGACACTTTTTACAGTGTTGTTGTCCCCTGTGTCTGCTCTGTGTTCTGTTGACTTCCTTCATCAGCAGTGTGTTTTATTTGTTTAATTGTTTGTTTATTTATTAGGATCCCCATTAGCTGTGCCATAGAGCACGGCTAGTCTTCCTGGGGTTCACATTTAAAAACATACATTAAACATTACATACATTACACATTACATTCAACATAATAACACACACAAAACATTAATAAATTTACTCACATTCTGGATTTTTTCACCCATGATTGGAGCAAACATGGATACAGTAGGATAAAAAAATAACTTATTAGGTTGATAGGTCCAGCAGTATGCGAGATTAGCCACGGACAAACAGACAGACACTCAGACACACACGACCAAACAGATGATCTCCTGGCAGAGATAATGATCTAAAAAAAGAGAAAAGGGAGTCAGTGTGTTGAATATGACTGACCTAATGAGCTATCCTCATTTTTATTATAGTGTGTGAGTTTTATACCAATTATATTTCAATATAGGAGGCATAAAGTAGCCATGATTCTGCTTTAACAGCTTATGTAACTATTATTTTAAAAACTGATTTTTGTGACTCATACCGTCACAGGATCATTTTTACTTAAAGAATAGTTTTTCATAATTTTACATATTATGTCTCTCTGTAGCTCTGTTTCTTTTCCTCTCTTTAGGTGTTTACTGAAACTAAAAATAGGAGAAACAATTCCCTGTCTTTTCCTGTCCATTTGCTCTAATATTTATCCTGTCTGTCCACTCAAGAGCAGTAAAACCAGTTCTGTTGTTGCCCGGTTGTTTCATGACCCTCTTTTCCTGACCCAAATCAGGAATTTCAAAACAGAGACACAAGCACAATAATAACTACAATAATAAACAATACGAATAGCTATATTTGTGTGGCACTTTTCTAAAATTTACAAAGTGGTGTAAAATATGAGGGACAAAACATCACAACTAACCCACAGGAGATAATAGATCTAATCTTATCAATAAGCTATAGGTTATCAAAAGCCAAAGGTTAAATGCAAGTTCATAAATACAAGCTGCTATGCTCAGTTTACCTGCATAATGAGGCCTTTCATGGAGAAAGCCTATGTTTATAATCTTTTACCCACTCAGCCCTGGCAGATTTAATATGAATCTCAAGCTGTGACAGCCTGAATGTGATGAGCGCACAAAAACAACAATAAACAGCCTGAGAAGGGAAAACCAATAATCTGTTTCCCTGAGCTTTCATTAAGATGTATTACTTCACGACTCGTGAACTCTGCAGCCTCTCTGTCTCTGGGTGTGTTTACAGTAGAAAATGTGCGTTTCACAGCTGGTTTGGCAGTTCGCACACAGGTAAGATCTGCCTTTGAATTTAAACACGGCATCTTATATTCAAAGCTCAATTAACTACTGTACATGCAATCACAGCCAGATTTTACCAGTTTGCACTACAAAAAATGAGTCAAGTCGGGTCAAATTCATTAAAAAAACAAAAAAAATGTGGCATTGTTTGTGCTTTACAGAAAGAAAAGTACACATACAGGAAAGGACACTGATACCAATAAAACAAGGCATGGGATGATAGATGTATTTGTGAAAACACTGGAGAGCGGTGATTAGATGTGTCATATCAGGAATCCACATAAAAAAGGCAATGGAAAAACAAACTGGTCCCCACTGGTCAGATTACATAAAATAGAAAGGGCGGGGAACCCTATAATGCAGAAAACAATTATTTGCTATAAATAGTGCTATCAAATGCAAGCACTTCAAAGTAAAAAATGAACAATGAAATGTAGGCTTGGTTTATCCGTTAATAAGCAGCGTTTCAAGCTCGGCACTGAGGAAGAGACATTGAAACACTTTGCAGTGAAGTAGCTGCTAAACCAAGCCTCTGTTTGTGTTTGTGTGCTTGTATTTGACAGCACTTTTGACAGCAAATAAAGGCTAATATTGGCCTGATATTATCAGTCTAGCCCTACTTTAATCGGAGGCAACTGGTACCATAACAGTTTTTTGTATGAGTCATTTTTTAAAGGACCATACCAATGATTTTTCATAGTTTCATAGTTTCATAGTTTTTCATAGTAGATTTTTCATAGCAGCTCTTGAATAATATCAAGAGCTGCACAAACTTTGAAAATAATGTCAGATCTCAAGTTTGAAAACTTAGTTATGCTGCTGATTTGCTCTTGTAAAAGCCAGAAAATAGCTCCAAGAAAAAGTTTCCGTGGTTTATGAATGGTGACGACTGTGTTAGCCACAGAAGCAGAACATTATAAGGTGGGTGTTTCAACCAAATATTCAGATTTGAAAATTGAGGGATTTTGTACACCCACATGATTTGTAAAGTTGTTTGTTGTAATGTCAAATTTGGGTAAATTGTACCTAAATGGGCCAAATATTCAAAATCACTGGTATGGCCCTTTAATTCTTTGCTTAAGCATCATATGAGACAACAGAGGCAGATGTGATGTATCTCTTAGTCTGTTTAACACTGTTGGATGCCTTGTGGTTTTATAGCCTGGATGTAGCAATCGAGGATGTTTGGCAAACACTACAGCAGATGTGGTGTGAGGTTTGCTTTAAGATTAATTAATTTTAAGTCCACATACTCGTCTTGTGCGTCCTCTCTCTGTTCCTGGAAGTCTTTCTCTCGCCTGCCTAATAAACCTGCCTTTGAATTCTCTGGTTTCGCTCCTTCCTCTTCCTTCCCGTGCAGCAGCAGGCTTTGCTGGTCAGATGCCAGCCCACTAACTTCCTGGTTAGTTACTACTATTGACAGTAGGATTAGAGCAGGATTACACTGTCGTCTTTCATGTTGGCTATAAACTGCGATCAGTAGTCTGACTCACACATCAAGTCAAACAGAGAGGAAGGCCTGAAGTGTTTGAGTAAGGTGATGATCTCATCATCTGTCAAGCTGCAGAACTCGGGCAGCATCCCTGCTCTGATTTTATAAATCTACCTGCCAAGATCGTTCACTTCAGGCTGAAGAGGCTTATGTTTTCAAAAGTGAAGTGTGGCCTGTTTCATGTTTGATTTTGCTGTTTGTAACTGATTGATGTTGTTTTGCAGAAAATTGATGCTCTGTGCACAGGAAACAACTGGTTCATTTTGAATCTTAATGTGCATTCAGTATAACTCTCCCCTCTCATTTCCATATAAAAAACATTCAGGAACCCCCACTGGTCACTGAAATCTTTAGCATCAGACAGGGGGAAAAAACAATGCCTGCCAGCCTTTACTATGCATACGTGATGGCAGGATGGCCTGATTAGAGAGACGTTAAGTAACTAGCCAGTCACTGGTTTTATTTATACATCAGTAGTTACATCAGTAGTTACAAACCCTATTCAAGTGACCTGCTCACTCATTTTATGTTGCTCTGGATCGGAGCATCAGGTAAATACTGAACATGGACATTTATACCTAAAGCTCCAAACTAGGGCTTTGTTAACATCAGTGGCTAAATCTGATCTCTGGTCAAAATACTGCAAAAATATGCTGATGATGTATGTATTCATAATTAAAAACTAAGAAAAATATTTGTGCAACTGTAAATCTAATAAATGCAAATCACAATATTCTTACACTTCCATTAATTGCAGCCAGTCCTGTTTGCATAGACTTTCTTACATTTCTGTAAAGGACATGTTCACCTCCGTCATCTTTTGTTTTGTTTGTGTCTCTTGCATCTTTGGTTTCCTGCGTCTTAATGTAGACTGTTGTTATGAAACGCTATACACAGCGGGGCTTTGGGTAACCTTTAAAAAGAGTTTTTCAGATTACAGTCGCAGGGGAGGGGCAGAATGTCGCTTGAAGAATCGCTTCATGAAGGATTCATAAACCCTGATGTTGCTTCCACAGACCTTTAACCCACCGGAGTTCTTCAAGGAACGACTTCTTGTTTGAGGAACACTGCAGAGTTTATTGGGTCATTTTGGATTATAGATAAAAACTAAGTGAATCCAATGTATAATTCAGTATATATACACACAAAATAACAAAAGTTGCCTGGTGTTCATTGCTTGGGACTGCAGTAATACAACTGACTGCATCATATATAAAATTTTTAATCTTTTTTAACTTATTTTTTATAACTATAGTTTTTTCATCCGTGTAAATTCATTTTCGCTGTGTAAATTTGCCCTGTAATTTTAATGTGTATATTTGTGTATATATTGTGGTAAAACAAAGATCTCTAGTCTGTTAATAACTTTGCTGATATTAGACGATGAATTTTACTTTCATTTTCCTGTAAGAGGAGATATTACATTTTCTAAAATGATGGATAAAACTCTTATATTTGCAAAGGATTGCGTAAAATAGCTCAACAAAGCCACACTTATAGAAATCTCTTACATAACAGGAAAGGAGCCTGTTTATTACAGTCAGACTGAAGGTAACTAAAATTAGCTCAGAGGACTCAAAATACACACATTACAACACATCCTCATGTGTGCACACACTCAAACACACACACACACACACACACACACACACACACGCAAAGCAAGAATTAATAATTGAACAACCCTACCTTACCTCTCCATACAAGATTCAACAGAAGTCTGGTGCGACTCTCTGGGTGAGGCAGGAGTGGAATGAAGCA
>OMKZ01055593.1:0-13350 GCA_900302535.1 Neoniphon sammara
AAGGGTATTTTATCCTCCATTAGAATCAAGCAACTAGAAAAATATGGCACAAGTCTGAAAGCCTCACTGACTCCGCTCCCAGCTGCCTTCGCACTCCTCACACTCCTCCTGCTTTAAATGTGAATTGATTTCACTGCACTGGACAATTACAACTAGAGGAAAATACTGATAATTAGATATGAAAACTCATGACACATTTAGGGCCTGTGTCCACTTGGTCTCTTTTTCTGAGCATCAGTTTCCTTTTTTAATTGTTTTCAATGGCTTTTCAGTGCACTGTGCTTTAAATAAACTTTGTCCTTGTTGACTGCCTCTGAGAACTTCAAGTTACAATCAGCTCAACTCATTTGACATGCGCTGTGCTCATCAGTGTCACTTTTCACAAACTGGCCAATCACAGTAGATGAGGCAAGACTTTTGGACTGGGTGACATCATCAGGGTTATTGAAAAAAAGGAACTGATGTTAGTGGTATCTGAGTGTCTCTGAGCGCACTTTGTATTCTGTTTTTATTGTGTTTTATGTCTATATGTTTTCTGTTTTATTTCTTTTGTGAAACACTTTGTGATGTCTCTGCTCTCGAAAGGTGCTATATAAATAAAGTTACTTATTTACTTACTTACTTCTGCTTGTACAAGACAGGCACAGGCGCGACATGTACCATCAGATTATTAGCATGTTCATTTTGAGACTTCAGTATAATTACTGTAAACAAATAGGATCATCGCTGGGAAGCGTGGCACTCCTGCCTCTACAATTTGCTGGATTTCTATAAGGCACAAAACAACAAGAGGACACTTTTGTACCAGCACAAACAGAGTTAAAGCTTTCACGATTTGTGGTGGTAAAACCCTCGTGAGGAGATAATCTGCCAATAAACCGAAGAAGATCAAAACAAGATCTTAGTGGCAGGCTCACTCCTAGATAGGGTGACCCACATTATGTAGAATAAAATAAATTGTAAGCCTACAAAACATTTTGAATCATCAGCTCATGTAAGTGTACATTATTTAAAACATAATAAATTGCGCAAATTGAGCAAATTAATACAAATTTATAAGTATTTTAATTAGGGCTGTCAAAGTCAATACATTAATAACATGTTAACGGGACAGAGTTAACATGGCACTGTTTTTTAAACGCCGTTAACTGTTCCTAGTTTGACCCTTTGAACCATCCATAGTATTAGGCTGATTGAAGCCCAGTTGCTGGTGCACCTTTACTAACACAGTTGAATCATGGCAACAGATGCAAATGGTCTTTTAAACGGAAAAGTTCCATTACAAATCCCTCCCGGATGACTCTCTTGATAAAACAAAAGTAATTTGCATCTACTGCAAGAGTGAATTGGTTTATCACCAAAGTACATTGAGTCTTACAAGCAAAGCACAATGTTGACGCCAACAACCTGCAACAAACTAACGAAAGCGAAAGCAAAGTGCATAGCTACAGCACAGGCCAATTCACACTGTGGAGGACGAAGGCTTGAGAGATATAATTCAGATCGCTTCAAACTCAACATATGAATTATACCCTCCAGAACCACCATCATAACAATAATATATGATCAGTATGAATAATCATAACTATCTTGGTGTTACAGAATCAGAATCAGAATCAGAATCAGAAAAAGCTGTATTGCCAAGTACGATTTTACACATACGAGGAATTTGCTGTGGTGATGTTGGTGCATGCAAAAAGTAAAAATAAAAATATAACAGTACATTAAAATATAACAGCACATTACACTGATGTAATGCAGTTTTTTACTGCATTGCATTACTACATTACTGCAGTAATGCAGTAATGCAATGCAGTTTGTTAAATTGAAAAATATTTCTTTATGGTCAAATTTGAGCGAATAAAACTGCGATTGATCATGATTAACTACAAAAAGTCATACAATTAATCACAAGTAATTTTTTTTTTGTCATTTGACATCCCTAATTTTAATGTTTTTTGGGGGGGTTGCTCCTATAAGTAAAAGAGGAAGCCAATGCATACAAAGCAACATGGGAAAGGGGACAAAAAGCAGCATCTTCTTCGTGACAGGAATCAACAACATTTGTAGGAACTGAATTTTGAAAAACACTCACTAGCAGTACCACTCGACCATACAGTCTATGGACCATGGCCTCAGTTGTTTACAGTAATTATACCAAGGCACTGCAGTTTATTTGACAGTGATGACGTTTAATTGATGCTACACATTGAACTGTTAATTGAAGAATGTGATCTCATCTGAAAATAATCCCTGTGTCTCAGTAAAAGAAAGGTTCACACAGCCCTGGGGTTTGAACCTAGCTGAGACGAACATGGAGTGAATCATAAGTCCCAGCTCCACATGACAATGAACAAAAAGTGTCTGGCTTCTAAATGTTTGATATCACCTCATTTCAATTCTCTCCGCACTCAGGGCAAAGGTGCCAATTTTCTCTGATATTCTGGTTTGGTGACTGACAGCAGAATGGCATGTTACTCAGTTAACAAGAGCTATGCAGAAAGGCCACGCTGATCGGCAGTGAAACAACTGACATTTTTCTTCTTCTAGATGGATCAATAAGTGGCAAGAACACCAGACATAAGCCACTGGCTAAAGATTGCAATTACACAGGACAAACAAGCAACCAGAATTTCCTTACATGAGCTCAGGTTTGTGTGTGGGAGTGTGCGTGCAACCGTCTGTCTTCTTGAGTGTTTACGTATGAGTGTGCTTTTTTTTTTTTGTCTTCATAAATATTTATAGTAACTCTGACAATAATAAGCATATAGGTCATAATCACAAAATGAGCCCTGATGAACGAACAAGAGAGATGTCTGTAGCTGTATCATCCATGTCTGCACTGTAGCACGACTGTAACCATATAACCATCTGTAGCTAGCATGCGTGGGCTACACCGTAGCATAAGCAACAACCAGATGTTTAGTTCTGTCTGAATAAATTAAAAGTCATATTCAAAAAATCTTTTCTAGGACAGCTCAGTACTTGTCTGCAGTAACTGATTACTAACAAGCTAACATGTTTTTGCCACCAGGTGCCATTACTTTATTTCATTTGACAACAAAATCTACTGAACTCCCTGACTGCAGAGGGTTATGACAGAAGGTTGTCTGTTAAAAGACACAGTGTCATAAACCAATCAGAACTGAGTATTTGGCAGGTAATAATAAATGATAAAGGACATTTCCAGTGTGAGAGTGTTTTGTTATTGTTTTTAAGCTTCCATCCCTTTAATCCTAATTGTGAACTTTTGTACATGGTTGCACCACCATTAAATTTATTTTAAAATACATTTTGGAATATTCTACCTCTCATTCATTCAGGCCAATTCATTCCTATATAATGGGAAAAAAGTTCCTATTAAATAAAATCACCAAAATCAAACGTGTTGTGAAGTTGCAAAGCAACAGACCGTTTTCACAACAGCCATTTTGCACATGAAACAGTAAAATAAACACAGGTGTTACTAATCATATTAAGGAAGGTTCAGTTCCATGTAGGTCTAACAGAGTCAGGGTCCTGCTATTGTTCATGCTGGCTCACTGGAAAGACTCTGCTACACTTAAATGGAACAGGACCTTCATTAATGTCATTAGTAACACCTGTGTTTACCTACTGTTTCATGTCAAAATGGCTGCTGTGAAAAAGCACTATAGGGTACCACACACTTTAAAACAAACAAATTTTACACAATTATGGCGTAATGATGCCCTCTAACTCGTAATATTTAGAAAAACTAAGACATCATAAAATACAAAGTTCACATAAATGAAGCTCCCCATAGGTTCTGACAGGTCACAGTGTCAAGCTATCTGATCAGCTGTTTCCAGCCTGCCAAATAGTTACCTGACAACACCTGACTGTCACCTGACTTCACTTTGCCAGAAGACTGATTGGCTGTCAATCAGTCTTATTTAGGCTCGCCATCTGAAGAAGCAGCTTCTCACAGTGCTCACTTCACAAAACCTCCTCCACCCCAGCTCCACCCATCTAATATAGCATTTCATTAACTGAATTTTATAATTGAGTTATACCTATCTATAACAATGTCTCTTCTTTGGTGTCATCATTGCTGTAGGCTCTGTTCCATGGGGTTTAGTTGCTGCTCCCTGCCTTCGGTCCCATGCTTGGACAGGCAGGAATCTCCTGGAAGGGAGCCATGTCACCAAACTCAGTGTATGCTCATATGCCTTTTGACAAGCAGTCCTGTCAGAACGTATTAACACATATTAATAATCACTTACACAAATTGGAGATACGCCCACAGTTTTGGAGGCTGATCCAACAGGGCAGTGTACATGAGATGTGAGGGATCAAAATCACTTAAAAATGTTAACTGATAACTGATAGGTGTTGTTTGAGATATTAGACAATAATACTACCTTCACATATAAGTGCCTATGTTGAGCTGCTGATGTCTTAGAGAACATCAATTGTTCTCCTTTGTCCAGGTTAAAAAACGAACATAGGTAACAACTGGATGTTTCCTAGTTTTGTACTTTAGTTCAATTCCACCAAATAGACCTTTTTCACAGCAGCCATTTTGACATGAAATACTAGGTAAACACAGGTGTTATTAATCATCAGTTAAGGTTTTGGTACTTAAATAGAACAAAACCTTAATTAATGTGATTAGTAACACCTGTGTTTACCTACTATTTCATGTCAAAACAGCTGCTGTGAAAATGGTCTATTAGATTGATTTGATAGCTGTTCCTGCCTCCCTCTCCATTGTTGCCCTCTCAGCCTTGCAGTTCTTAAACCAGCGGGGTAGGCGGACTGGAACAGAATCTGGGGGTACGGTCATGCTTTAAATAATGCAAAGTGGCAGTGTCCTCGGGTGAAATCGCCTTCAGCGAGACAGAGGCTAGGGCCTTGTTCAAAGGTTGCACCATTTTGCCACAGTGCAAAATGTTCTCCAAGTTGAACAATATGTTTGCTCCCAACGGTGTGAAATGTTTTGCAATGGCCTTTGGGGTACATCTGATCCCATTTGGTGGGTGTGTCACGAGTATAACCCCAAAGCAGCAGTGACGTAAAGGGCTGATTCAGCGTACCATGGCCTCACAATCACATTTAATGTAACAGGGCTTTGCCTGCGGCACAGTGTATGCAGCAGTTGAGAACGTTTGGGAACCATGTTTGTTGAGAGCAATTTTATATACCATAAATTATTTCTGAATAAGCATTTTTTAAAGAATACACTAATAATGATTGATCTTTGCAAATGTTTATAGATTCCTTCTCTAATCACTCAGTATGCCCAGGTGTCTGAAACAAACTTTTCAGCATCATTCTAATGTAGCTCACACAGTACATTTTGCTCAGTTGGTTAAATTGGTGCCTCTGTTTCTGTTTCAGCAATTATTTTGGCACAGGCTGGTATTTCAGTACCACCTGTGAAATCCTCCCCCTCATCAACCTGTTCACAATTCCTCCTCCACCTCTGTTTATGACTCCCTCTACACCAGCACCTCCTGCACCACGGCCGCAGACACCCAAAGCAAAATTAATTAATCTTTCCAAATGGAGTGCAGTGCACATTTACTGTCTGGAAATCATCTATTTAAATGTATGATGTAGAAACAAAGACCCACAATTCTACCCTGCTGATGTTTAACCCCCCAAAAATATACAAAAGATTTCCAAACTCCTGTACTGAGGTGGTGGTTTGGAAGAAAATATCTGCCGAAACTCTCACCAAAGGCCACGAGTTTGAGCCTGAGGGTGGAAATAATTATACTGACAGTTCAAACACAGGTTTGCTTTGGTACTGGCATTTGCATTCAGGTTTTAAGTAGTGCATGCTTATGTCTTGTGCATTTCTATTGCTAGTTACAGAAGTAGAGTTGATGGAAATAAGACATCGGGGAGTGATGCCTCCAATTATCCTCCTTCACAGTGATAGAAGACCCCACAGTGGAGCCTGTCCACGCTGTGGCCTCATTTGCTGGTGGTTATTTTTTATGTTCAAAATGTTCAAAATGTGGTATCCTTTTTGCCAGAGGAGTTGCACAAGTTTAGCTGCAGACAGAGTAGCTGATTCCATGTTTCTAATTTATTGCTGAAGGAAAGCCATGAATGTTGAGACCGCATTCGTTTTAATCTGTCTTTTCCCTCAGGACCTTCAGATGGTCAAGAATCGAGCACCCAACAGCAGAAGCCTACATCCAGTGAGGAGGGCAAAAACAAGGCCAAAAAATGACCATCACTGAAGCCACTCCAGTGTTTTAAAAAAACTCTTACAGGAACGGAAGCAGCAATTAGGTGAAAGCATTGCTCTCCAGAAGTAGTGAAGTAGCCAGTGGAGGTGGTGGTTGGTGAAAGCAAAGAGATTTTGTCACTACATGAAAACTACTTCTTCTTTTTTTTTTTTTTTTTTACTTTCCTCCTTTTTTGTTTTGGGACGAAATTTCTGGGTCTACAGCTGGAACCTGACTGCTATCCATTGGCATCTCTCTCTCTCAGTTTGGTCTTGGCCTTCCACTCGCCACAGGAACGCATGTAGCAGTGATTACAGTGGGGCCTTATTGAGGTCTTCCATCAGCAGGTGCTTTAGTCTTCTCTGCTTTTAGAAGTCCCATTTAGAAGTCCATTTGCCCCTTCAGTGACAGTTCAGGTTAAGCTGTGGATGGCATTAGACCTTACCTATATTATATCATCCTTATATGCAGAATCTTTTGGTATATGGTATTTTCCAGTGCCTGTGTTTTTGCCCGGCCTTTCCTGTTCCTATGTAGTGTTGGTGCTGGGAAGGGTATACATGTGCCATCAATGATTTGGAATTTGAAGTACAAACCAAATGGCGGAGATACTCATCTATAACATCAAAATGCCGCAGAATGCCGACTTCCACTTCAGTTCTCTAGTGAAAGCAACCCAGACACTCAAGAGACTTGTCTGGTTTGCGAGCCTAATGGTTTTTAGGGTCAACTTGCAGAGGTAATAAGATGTTAATTAGTTCCTAATTGGTTTTCTTATGTTCACTTTGTGTGCACCATTTGAAAAGTTATACTGTATGCACAATTCATCATCAAAGCATCAAAGCAACTCTTTCAAATATGCATTGACTGAAAACTAAATGCCAAGGTCATTTTGCATAACACTGTGTTTTTCTATTTATAGAAATGATAATGAGGGAGAGACAAATTCAGCAATTCGAAGATTAAGGTAAATTTCCAACTATTTCAGAAAATTCTGTATAGAATTTGTTTTGTCAAGGACAGCCTCAGTAGGACTTGTTTTTTGAACAAGAAGAGGTTCTTCTGAGATTTGATCTTAAGACAACGGGGGAATTTATAAAGTGGCTCATTAACCAAACACCATCAAATGAGAGTTACATGATACACTTTTTATTGCATGGAGTAGTACTTGAATTCCTACTCGTGAAATGTCAACTGGAGAACACATTTTCCCTGATAATGTGCTCATCTATTGAAAACTCCACCAACAACTGAGATTGTTCAGTTAATGTCCGCAGCATCTTCAACTGAATATGCTTAGCTTGTCTTGTGACTGCTATACTATGTAACAGCACCAACTCCACTTATGTATGTATATATGGGGGTGAAGCACTTTTAACTATTTTGACCTGACAAAGATCCATGTATAGGTCAAAAGTGTGGAAAATCCCTGTGCATCAGCCAGTTTGGGAAGGCCAGTCCAGTGCTTCTCAGACAGGACAAACTGATAAGGAGGAAGAAAACACTGAAACATATGGCTATAATTTATTTTGATGCATATCAGAGTCACTGCGTCTTCATCAGACTCTTTGGATGCATGGAAAATTGAAATGTTGTCTTATAAAGGTGTGTGAATGGAGTTCCTAGCGTGTAAGCTCTATTCTCCTCATCTATCATTACTGAAATAGCCCAGCACCTATTCAACGTGCACATAACTACCACTTATCCATCCATCACTAGTGAGCACAGTCATACACAACAGTGTGTAGTGATTGCAGGCAATCTTGATCAATCTGGGTTAGCATTTTTATCCATGCAATACATCTTAAAAGGTTTAAGTCTGAAAAGGAAAACAGACATTGATGCTGTTTTGTTTGTGTGTGGTGAGAGAAGGAAAGAGAGAATCAAGAGAGTATTTCTTAGTTATGTAAACTTCCATCTTATATTGGAAATAAACATTTCCATTGCAGATTGTGTCATTTGGTTGCTGTTTTGTGCTGATAAAGCTTTGGAGCAGACTGGTCTCCACTGGGTTCTATTAGAAAGCAGTCAACCAGAAAACTTTAGCTCAGCAAAGCAACCAGGGGTGTTTGCCAAGAGTACTGTAGTATTTCTCTGTATCTCACCACCAACTTAGCTGCGAATGGGTTTAAATTGTCTGAGTCAGAGAAATATATTAACAAAAGACAGTATAATATATGAAAACAACCATTCAGGAGAAACAGGGCAATATCTCTGCTTGGCTGCCGTTTCTGGGCGAAAAACCAATTTTCTGCAACAGAGTTTGTTCTTAAATTACTCAATACTTCACCAGCAGGGAGTGATGGTGGAGAGTGTGCTGTTAGACCACGTGGGAGGGAAAATTAGGTAGGAGGCGCTTCACAATGCATATGTTACACAGAGCTCATACTGTAGCTCTGCTTTACATATTTGCTTAAAAGACCATACCAGTGATTTTACAGTAGGCTAATATCTACTAAATGAATATACTTAATGTTTCTGCTAATGCTTTCCCAAAGCAAGCAGTATTTTAAAACTCTTATATAATTTTTCCTATCTTTAATTGGGCAGTTGGAGTCCATTCCTTCCTGTACGATATGAAAATGAACTTTCAAAGACTTCAAACACTCTCCACACCGATATTCTTCACCGTAATAAAGACTCTGTCATTTGTTTTCCTGAAAGAAGCAGCAATGTCGCGTTTTGATGACTTGAAATTAGGCGGAGTGATTTGAACGCACCTGAAAGCCTTCCTTTTGGTGCATTCAGGGAGCGTCAGACAACAGTAAGCTATGGTCATTCTCAACCGACTAACAGCATCAAATTCAGGAGCTGCTGTCGGTAAACCTAACCAAGTAGACAAGAAGCACCAATGCCATGAAGATATTGAAAATACGATGATATTGTGAATTTGATAGTTTTTACTCAAAATGGTTATAAGTATAAAGTCGCTAATCTGTTTTCCCACATTTTGATATGGAAATGCACAGCTCCCTGATAGCAGGAAATGCTGTAGCAAGAGCTGCAAAAACTTTGGAGTCTTGAAATAATAAAGTTGAAGGAAAAATAAATCTCCCTAAACCAAAGACAGTCACTAATGAAGAAGCTGGAGTACAATGTAATAAAAAAATATTAATCTAAAGACTTTATTCTCACACAACTGAAGAAATATAATGTTCAAGTTTATTCTCATTTCTACAAAACACTGGACTTGTAAAAATTATCTGTCAAGGATGTAACATAACAGTTGGTGGCGATAATGCTCCATTTGGTAGCAACATACCAATAAAAAGAAGAAAAAGAAGAAGAACAGAAAAAATCACCCAGTTACGCTGCTGATTTGCTCCTTTAAGAGGTCTCTCTGCTGGAAAATAGTTCGCCAGAAAAAGTTTACTTATTAATTCCATGGCCACGTCTTTGTTAGCCACAGAAGCAGAACATTGTGAGGTAGGTGTTTCAACCAAAAATTCAAATTTGAAAATCGAAGAATTTTGATAATATGTTGTGAAATCTGTAGTACTCCCGTGTGATTTGCAACATGGTTGTTGCAGTGTAAAATGTATGTAAATGGGCCAAACATTCAAAATCACTGGTATATCCTTCATGTTGAATTAGCGTAGATTAGAGATTCTGTTGAAGAAGGACCATATTAGTCAGGAAACGCAATCTCTTCACTACACAAAATCACACTTTGTATTTGGTTGAGATTGTTATATGGATTAAACTAGAAAGCACTTGATAGAACGCAACTCTGTGCCAACATCAAACAGTTGTCCACCTGCGAACCTGCAAGGTTTAATAGGTTTATGTTTGTTGCTTTTCCCTCTGGGTCTGATTTTCCTACAAAAAAAGTCTGTGAATGCAATACCAGCCAACTTGGAAGTCGTAGATGTCAGACTTTACCACCAGCACATGAGTGCAGCACAATGGTTAAGGCTTTAAAAACAAAAAACAAAACAAAAGGACCTCATGATGAAAATCCCAGATTGGATCACCACCAAATCTAACCAACTGATCCTTGGGCCAAGGGCGATCTCTCCACCCAATTTCAGCCAAATCCGTTTAACTTTTTGAGATAACACACAGTCTTGATAACAAACAGACAGGGGTGAAAATATAACCTCCAACTTCATTCGCAGAGGTAATGAGCTAGTCGGGGCTCAGTGTGTCACTCAAAGTCACATGAGTGTTGATGAGCACACCGTCTATTGGTGGGAATGGTTTTGAGACAGCGTCTTAAACCAATAGTCCACCCTGTCGCCTGCACAGTGTCAGCCCTCCAACCCGACCAAATCATCTCCATAGCTCATTATGTATTCAGTCCTTTTTAATACCGCATGCCTTAATCACTGGATTTAAAAAGGGAAATCCTCTTCTCTAAATAGCTTCCATTCAGTTTGCTCAGGCTTAGTGCAGAGGACAGAAATGCTTTATAACTTTGTGACTTTAAGCTGTTCACAACAAAGAATTCATAATTGCTTCAAAGGGCTGGCTGAAAGGTTCTCAATGACCCGAAACGGAGTGACCATTTCTGGAAGAACTGACAGAGGCTGAGTGGGAGTTGATTGGATAAAGGCTGGTACTTATGCCAAGCAGCGCCTACAATAATAAGGGCCTATTAAACATATAATTAGAGAAAATTGATAGCAGCTAATGAAGCCTGTGTGTTGCTAAATGACTGAACAATATACAGCATGTGTACCCTTTTGGAGAAAAACTAATGACAAACAGGACATCTGACAGCAATAGATGTGCAAGTCTCAGGGGAGTCTTAATCTGCTGCTGTTGAATGTTCATGAAAAACTGAAGTCTTCAGAAGCAAAGTCCCCAGCTTCAACAGCACATCCACGAGTATTGTCTGACAGCAGCAAACAAATCCAAGGTCATTCAATAGCAACAACACACAAGGGGTGTTTTTGTCAGTTTTTTGGTCACCAGGAGAATTGGACCACAGAGAATAGAGATGTCAGAGCGCACCGTTGTCCTTGGCTAAACTCTAGTCTAACTGTCTTATTTCAGAGTGGATGACCAGCTGGAACCGAAAATAAAGGAGCTTTTGAAGCTCCAGCTGGACTTTTAAGTCCCCAGGCAGCCACTTTGATTTTTGTTCTACGTTACTATAACTCTGGATAACAAGAATTAAATCCTGATGGAAAGGCCACTTTAATCAATATATGTGCACATTTGAGCTTAATTTGTAGCCCATGTCCTGGCTTGAGCTACAGAGCCTTATCATTTTACTACGATATATTTATGCTGGAAAACAAAGGCCCAACTCCACAGCTTTACGCAGGAAGAAGAAAAAAAACATGGCTTCATTATACTTTTCAACTGTTTATTAATAACACTTTTCAAACAGTTTTTCAAATAAAACATTTGCTTAAAAAAAATGTAACTCTGTCACTAAAAGTCTTGCTGTATTGAATTTTGAAGTGATGCTGCTACCCCATGAAACACCAGCCTTGCATAGCTCACACTCAGCACTTTGTCTCTTAGGACAGAAATTTTGAACAGGTGCAGCATATCGCTCCTTCTGGTTTCCAGGTAACAAGCAGCTTGTCAACTTGAACAGAGATGTTAGTAAGTGTCCACAGGATCCGTTATTTCCATGCTTCCCATTCATTGTCTATGTAAACAGCCGTGCAATGCATTCTGGAAGTGTTGCGTTTCGAGAGACGGGGTGTCAGGTTGGCAGCTCCTCATTTGCATAAAGTTGAGGTCTAGGCTACTTTATGCTAATCATGGGGCATCCAGCGTGACTTGACGCCTCTGGAAACTCCCAAAAAACTTTTAAACTAACTGCAGTCGATCCAAAATGAAGACAGATTCAGCATCTACATGGTTTATTTCTTGCCTCAAATGCCTCAAACCTATTCATAACATAGCCATTGCAAAATTCTTTTATCTGTTTCTTTTAAAGTGAAAGTTCTTAAGTTATACTGGTTTAAGTATATCTCAACCTGTTTATCAGACAGTTGAAGCTGTAATCTGGGACATTTTAAATAATTTGTTATTCTTTGGGAGTCAAGCCAACGTTAAACATGAAACATTTTCATTTAGCTTGGTTTCATTTATGACCCGTGAGTTAGATTAAGTTCAGGAAATTAATTTTCTGCCTTCACATAATCTGTAGTCATATTCCAGTTATATGACACACCTTGTGCTCCTGTGCAATAACAAAAACTTACGAATCGTCCTCTGAGTTTATGCATCATACTCTGTTAGTATACCTAGCCAGCGCTCAACACAGGAACACCTCAACTCAGTGTGTGAATTTCTGGTTATTCTGGCATATATTGGCACAGCGTTTAAATGATGAACCTTCTGCTAAAGTAAGCTATGTGATGTGTTTGAGAAAGCTTTTAAAAGAGGAGCTCATAGTGCTTAATGCCCAACAACAGATGGCTCTCACACACCAGCCAAAGAAGCACAGAGAAAGAGGAATGACAAAGTGGAAAAACAGATTCAAGCCAAAATCTCCAGCATCCAGCCAGAGACTTGTGGGATCAGGATGACACCGGAGGGACTTTATTGCTGACTATTGGATGTTTGGTTTCCCTCATGGACAGAGGCTCATGGCTGGCCTGGGGGATTTTCTTTGGCTGACACGTAGCTCTTTGGTGTTTCTTTTCATTTACTCCATGGGTGACCGAAGTATGAATGTTGGGTGTTTCATAGGGTTTATATTTACTAGAGAGCCATAGAAAAAACACATACAGTCCCCTAACACAAGACGTGCTCTGTTTCCATAGAAACCATGTAAGGCCACAAGCTTGTTCCCCTCCAGCAAACAGCCTGGCAGGAGGAAACAAGACCTTTTCTTGCTCTGTGGTGACATTTGGCAGATTATTGTTTTTCTCCAGCAGGGAATTTTAGTAGTGGATAAATCAACTCCATCATCACCATCATCATCATTATGTTTGTGTTGCTTCACATTGGTTGGTTCTGACCTCTGACCCTGAAACTGCAAAGTCATATTTTAAACTGCAGGTATTTTGTACTACATTGTACTATGCTGTACCTATATGGTATATGTTTTGTCTATTGCACCACTGTTGTCATGTGAAAAGCTCCTGACTCTGATTTTGAAGATTATCATGTTTTATTTCAGCTGAAGCAGTATGTGCTTACATATTATATGTATATATATATATATATATTCAGCCAA
>OMKZ01055593.1:13378-29656 GCA_900302535.1 Neoniphon sammara
GATACTTTGGGGAGACTTAGCAAGGTTTGGATTCATTTTCTTCCATTATCCCAAAACAATGGAGTTAGGTTAAGGACTATTTTCTACCAAAGAACAACAGCCAACAACTACAGCCACCCATTGTTTCTGTAGGTGAATATTTGGGGTAAAATTGTTCTTTATCATTTTGGGGATACAGTATTTACACCTGAAAGTGACAATACAGACAGAGACGTGTAATACTGTGTGTTGAGGCAGACAATAGGAGGCTATGATGATCTAGGTGTGACAAGGATGATGCTTAACTGGACAGCAGGGTGATGTAGTGAGAAGGGGGACTGTCCTTCAACCAGAGGACCGTGGCTCAAGCCACTGCGGGAGCAAACATCTGCCCTGTTGCCATGTCCTTCACTGAATCCCTACCAGCTCCAGGGATGCTGCTGTGTACTGACCCTGACCTTTGAACTCTGCATACACCAGCAAAGTAACAACAGAATTTCCTTACCGATATCAAAAACACTTACAATTAGCCAATGTTAAATTTTATTTCTGGTACAAACATGCAGCATGTAGTGCAATCACACAGTGACACTACAGCATGCAGATGTTCATTTAATAACACTGTAATCTTGCCAAAACTCATTAATGCTTTAAAGTAGCAAGTCTTTGGCAACCATCCCCATCCCTGGTTCATTTTCATAATTTGCCGTCCTCTCTGTTCACACAGGGACACACTGAGATAGCCTCTATGAAAAATGACAAAAAGTAGGGATATATCTATATCAGTGCCAATAACAGGCTACAATGGAGTGTAACTATCAGAGGTTTTACCTGCACCTGTTATCTCCTACCAAAAGCCCTGAGAAGTGTGTCGAAATAGCAGCAAGCTGTGCTGATTTTCTCAATTTTTGGCACATAGACGCTTCAAATGGTGGAAAAAAAGAAGAATTTTGTATTCATTATTTTGTAAAGTGAACCCAAACTAATGGTCCTACTGTAGTTTATACTGTTCATTGAAAATAATGGATTGGGATAATGGATTGGATCAGTATTTAGTATCATATAATAGTTGATGTTTAAAGTTTTATTATCTGTATCGGCATTGAAAAAATGGCATTGTTTGCCTTATTCAGACGCAGCTATTTTGATTCTATCAAAATGATTACAAGAACACTCATTTCAACTGTTAATTGTGCCCCCCTTAAAAAAAAATCTTTTGAATTCAAGTAACAAAACCAAATTTCCTGAAGCACCTGCTTCAACAGCCTAACATTACAAAGGATGCAGTCCTCTATTCTGGAGGGGTAACAGAAAAATAATTGTATGAGTAGTGAAAAAAAAGACTGATCTAAGGGAGCAAAAAGTATAACGATTTTATTATTTTCTTACTAACGAGCCCAGCACTACTGAAGAAACGATCTTAACTTCTACCTTAATTTTACACTGCTATTTTCTGTGTTGACTCGATCCCAATTTAAAGACAACACTCTGCTTACTGGTGAGATGAGAGAGCACAGAGAGCACAGCAGGTTAGTTCTTGGTACACCTAGTTATTCCTAACAAGCAGCGGGCTGTGTGCCTCATGCTAGCCTGATCTGATTGAGTACGAAAGAGAGAGAGAGAGAGAGAGAGAGAGAGAGAGAGAGAGAACGTGGAGAATCACATAGAAAGAAATCCCTTCTCTTTAGATTACCGGCCAGTTTAACTCTTACAGTGCACTTAGACTTCACACCTGTCTCCATGCTCCTCTTAATTAAACTTATGTCAAACCTACCTTGAGAGTCTAGTGTGGGAGATAAGACTGCAGGCACTATCAGCCATCTGCTTCCAACAAGCAGATGCAGGAGCTGATCCGTCCTAATAGGCCTTCTGTCCTGGCAGAGCAGTCTTTTGTTTTCAGCAGCACACTGAAAGAGCTGTTTCAAGGCCTGGATACAGGACTAATGGACTGCATTAGAAAGCACCACTCTTCAAAGGACCATAAAGACGCCTCCATGAAATTTAATCATAACTCATACAGAACAATTAGCAGCACACACCTTAAAGCTTCAACTGTTAATCTGTGTGTACTTAGCATAACACACTGTGGACTGATCAACTTTGCACTTTTGCAGCCTCAAGAGGCAGAGATAACTGAGTTTTTGAAGTTTGAAGAGATATATCGAGCAACTGCAGTTTTAGACCAGCAGTTTTAGCCAGAGCTGAAAATGGCCCTGAAGACAGCAAACTGTTTTACAGCTGGCCCAGATTCTTACACTGAGCCGACCAAACCCGATCAAACCCATGTTGTAATTTTACCATCTCTGACAAATTTAAGAGCATTGGTTTAAAACTAATCTTGTTCTCCAAAGAGGATAAAAAAGCTTGGAAGGTCCACAATTATTGTGGAAAAAGTGGGAGCTAAAGAGACCCATCTACCATCCTTTCATTTGTACCTCGAGTTGTCCTTCCGAATTTGAACAGCAAAGTGTAACTTGTAAATCGTCCCGTTGATTTGTAAGTCTGTTGAACATTACCTTGAGTGCCCCCTATTTTGCCAACCACTTGCTTTTAGCCTTTATGCTTTCCCTGGAGAACATATCAGAGGTCCAAGGAAACTGGGGAGTTTTGTCAAGGCTAGTCTTAAAGTGTGGGTCTAAAATTGTGGTTGGTCTAGGAATGTTGTTCTAAAACTATGGATCTGGTGGTCTCTGTGCCTTCAACTCTACAGACAAGTAACAAATTGAGCTGCCAGAACAGCTTCAGTGCACCTTGGCATGGATTCTCCAAGTCTCTGGAACTCTACTGGAAGGATGGAGCACCATTCTTCCAAAAGATATACCCTCATTTGGTGTTTTGATGATGGTGGTGGAGAGCACTGTCTGACAAGATGGTCCAAAATCTGGTCTTCAATTGGGTTGAGATCTGTTGACGGTGAAGGCCATAGCATATGATTTACATAATTTTCATCTTCATCAAACCACTCACTGAGCCCTCGTGCCCCGTGGACAGGGGCATTGTCATCCTGGAAGAAACCACTCCCATCAGGATAGAAATGTTTCATCATAGGATAAAGGTGATCACTCAGAATTACTTTGTATTGATTTGCAGTGAGCCTTCCTCTAAGGGGACAAGAAAACCCAAACCATGCCAGGAAAATGACCTTCACAAGATAACAGAGCCAGCAGACCCCCTCACTGTAGGGGTTCAGGCCTGTCCAGTTCTCTTGGTGTTTGCCACACATGCACTCACCTACATGTGGAGAAGGACGACTCATCTGACCACATCACTTTTTTCCACATCTCTGTAGACCAGTGCCAAAGGTTTTTGTATCATCAAACTCTCACCCCCTCAAACCCCTCATTACTGTCTTTGTAATGAGGGATTTACTATACTACAGCCCTATCTTTCTCTCTGTAGCTGTCGATGGTCTGTGTTGGATTAAAATTTGGATTCTTTGCTTTGAAAAGATTTCCCTACAGTGTTCACACTGGACATGAGAAATTACTTTAAGAAAACAGGGCAAATCTACAGCATCTCAGTTAGTTGGGGTGGGATGCTCTGCCCTGCTGCAGCCCAACTTTCTTTTTTAGGCAGATAAGATAAATGTATTTTTACTTTCGGCTTCAGCATCTAATGGCTGACAGCTCGACTGCATTTTAATACAATTGGTTCAGTGGAGGATATATAGTATAATCAACAACAGTCAACAAAAAATATTGTAATGGAGCAGAAATAGCTAAAGCCTAAGTAATATGGATTAGGAGACAGAGTCAGGTAAAATCACCTTAGTTTTGAATGGGAGAGAGAGTGAGGTAACGCAACTATGGTTTTGAATAGTAGAGACAGTCAGGTAAAGTTATACTAGTTGAATTTGACAGAACAGTTACCGCATCATTGGGATTCAGCACAGCTCTATATCAGAGCTGGCATTATTGGCCACATTTCATGGTCTGAATCTTTTAAATTCCATTTCCTTGCCAGCTAATGGGAGGACTGCAGGTGGCTGTTTAGATACAGATTTGCACTGAGCACTGTGTGAGCATGTGTGTGGTTGTGTATATGTGCAGGTTTGGCAAGGGCGGGGCATACGTGTGGTGTGTGTTGTTCAGATCAGTGTGGAGGTGATGATAGGTAATCTTTACAATCACAGATTCCTTTGAACAAACAAAAGAGGTGGAATCAGAAAGAAATAGCTCCCCCACAAGCCTGACAAAATGCAATTTTGTTTATAAAATGTATTCAAACCTCCTATTTGATTCTAAAGCATCTGAAATGACTCAGTGCATCTTCTGTTTATGGAGTTTTTAACTGAATACTAAACTGTATGGTGAAACAGTTGCCTCCACAAGACACTGGGAGCCATTCAGTCATTTTAGGAGCTGTTGGACGCAGAGTTCGTGGCAATCTTCAGATGAATGGCAGTGGCAATTTCAGTGGCCTATATGGAAGAACACGAGATTGATTTTCCCAATTTCTCATCAGTACTCAGAGGCTTTACCAGTGGAATCCCTCTGTGGGTCTTTAGGGTCCAAGGTACGCTGTAGAAACATCTCTGATCCCACGATAAATTGCCTGATATATTGAAAGGGACCCTTGGTATGGATGCAAAAGCCACCCTGTGTGACATGGCAGGAAGTTGCAGAAACTCTCATGCACCCACAGAGGCGACAGTTGCCTTGTTCTGTTGACTGCTGTCACTCTCAGGAAGGCAGTTTTGATTGACGGTCGCCTCAGATACACTAACTCAGAGTTAGTGTTCTATGAATTCCCTCTACCTGCTTGGTCATCATATCCGAATGATTGCTTTTCAAAAATCTCTTGTGCGTAAATATGTTATAAAAGCACCAATAGTGATCCCTACAGTATCATCACAATATCGATATAGGGGTATTTGGTAAAAGATACCATGTTAACTGATTTTGTCCATATCAATCAGCCCTAGCAGTCCGTCAGTTCCAGTCCAGTGAATTTCCCCGTTTGTGGGATAAATAAAGTATAATCTGAATCTCTCTCCCTCCCGAGACGGTGAGGGAGAGAAGTAGAGACTGTGTCGCCGCTGTCTCTGTACACAAGTACACAAGTTTATAGGGAGTCAGACCAGTAACACTGAATAACAGACATGATTCAGTCGGCATACAATGAGGCGGATGTGTCAGGGACATCTGAGCTGCTCCGCTCTGATCTGGGCCACTAGTGATCGAGCATCACAGATTGCAGAATGGTTCAGTATCACTGTTTAATCCATTCAAGCAGCAGCAGTGCCATCTGATGGTGACCCAGCCTGGCTCTGTTTTGGCCCTCTCTACAGCTTTTCTGGTGGCTTTGGTGGTTATCACTTGTGCAGCCCAGCAGACTTGCAGGCCATGCACATTATCTACCCATGACAGTGAGCTTTTGTTTTGTCAAAACTCCTCTCATTCAACTCTTTTAACCCTGACTTCAAACAATATCCCTCCGGAAAGAACAAGAGCAATAGTAGGTGACGTTCACAGTTACCTGCAGTCATGATCTGCAGATTAAAGACAAACTCTAAGACTGATACTGACATTGTGCATAACCTTGGGAAGCACAGGCAGGATGGCTTGTTGTGTCACCCAAATCAAGAGAGAAGCCCACCATCACTGGGCCTCCATTAAAAATCATGAATGGTGGAATAAGATTTGCCAAGTGGAATGCTTATTTTTATGTTAACTGTCATTAGTTTTGACCTTACATCTAACAGAAATGCAGTAATGGGGGGCTTCAGTAAGCTTCAAAGTCAATCACTTACTTGTATGAGCAATGGCACTTTTTCTTTCTGCTAACTGATGCAGGATCCACTGACACAAGGACTAATGGATCTGGAGCACCACCAAGTGGTTAACAGACAGAATTGCAGTCGGTGGATGTGAGTCATTTGTGACTCAAACAAATGATTTATGAATTTCTCCAGCAGCTTTGCAGCTGTACCATCCATGTGCCTTCAGGCAATAGTGCCACCTGCTGACTGACTACTATCATTATGGTCTAAAAAGTCATCCAAACCAGTGTTACTGTAAATTCAACTTTTTTAGTTGTTTGAAGGCTTAAAAGAGAGCTTCGTTTGACATTACATGAATGAATAGTAATTGAATCGTACTGAATAAATAATAATAACATAGGAGTTATTTTAAATAAAACTTAACTGTTGTCCCAGAAGAAGAAGAGGAAAGACAACATTATATTGTGTATATAACTGAATTTGAGTTTCTGTGCCACTATGATTTGGATTTTCAAATACAAGTCTTTATTCTGTTTAAGCTGGTAACTCATGTATCAACAAGGAATGTCACAGTACCAGAATGCTGGCAGCTGAGCTGCTACCAGAACCAGTGAAACTCCTCAGTGCTTCATACCTGATTCAATACCAGAGCACAAACACGACTCCCATTCACTACACACTCCTTTACTTAAAACCTTTGTATAAACAGTAATAGTATATTATAGATCAATCTGATGTGATTGTTTAATTTATATAGACAGACAGAGAGCACTTGAATATGTGCCAGTGAATGCAGGCACAATATGAAATAAATGAAATGATCTTTTGCCAACCTCCAAACACCAGGACCTCATGTTATATGTATATTTCTTGGAATATGAGCCAATTACTCACTATGTAATTACTATATACACTATGTGTGTATATATATATAGATAGATAGATAGATAGATAGATAGATAGATAGATAGATAGATAGATAGATAGATAGATAGATAGATAGATGATCCATCTTTGCCACTCTCTGGGGCTGGGTAAAAAACTCTGTATTAGAGATAGTATCATTTTGGTAGCAAGAACAGCAAAGAAATTGAAGTGTGTGATGCAAATACTGGCCAAATGTATAAACCTGAATCTACAGTGTGTATTGCCTTAAACTAGTCCCTCTCAGTATTCTACAGAAATCTGGTGCATCCTGTGTGTGGAGCATCTGCCTGATCTGAGGTGGTTTGTGGTGCCTGAGGTCTGTGAGCAGCTCACACCTCATCTGCTGCTGGTGCCAGCGAGGCCTGACTGCTATTATTGCAGTGTGCACTCTCCCCAGGGTGAGAGATGACTCCTGAGAGACAATGGGTGCCCTGATTACTGAGATCTCTCTGTGAAGAAACATGGTAGACAATGAGGCTTCCTTTTTAATAAGGCTCTTAAACCTCTCTATCCATGTAAAGCTATACAGTACATATTCCCTCAACAGTTCATTGAAAAATGACTGTTTTCTCTCTTTTATTGATTATTTTCTTTTTCCTCTCTCTCCCCATTTTTTCTTTCACCACAGATGCTCTCTGCTGCATGATCTCTCTCTGTCTCCTGAATAGCTGATCAATAATCAACACGTGATCCAATAATTTGTGAAACAAATCTGTCTGTTTTTTGGCCTGTAAAAGTACTAAGAGTTTGGTAGCTGTTTGCTTTATGACGATCACAGACTAGAGGGAATGGCTTACCCAACCACTGTGTCGCTGATATGTTAATAGGTAATAGTGCACACCTGCACATCTTTGTTGGGCCTATGCTCCCGTCATGCCCTAATCCAGTAATGAGAATAGTGTAAAATTTGAATTGATGCATTTGTGTTGCCCACACATACAAATCCATTTTTCATGGTCATATTTTTTACACTTTCAGGAATCATTCATTGCACTTCAGAAAATGTAATTCTTTGCAAGTAAGCCATTTTCATGCTCAAATAATTGTGATGGAAATAACTTTAATTTGTTCCTCTCCTCCTCCTCCTATTACAAACACTCTCAAAAACACTCACATAAATCACCTAAATGTAGGCTTCGGCCACAGGAAAAGAAAACATCAAGAAGGAACGTAACAGGCAGTTAAATCTTCAGCCAAACTTCCTGGCTCAAATCACATTGCATGCATGCAACCTATGCAACGTTTGGTTTTATTTTGAGTGAATAAGGCATTTTACACTTCCCTTACATGACTTTATTGTGCTTGAAAAATATCAAATTGTCAGACAGCATTTCAATAGAAACGAATCCTTTGAGCCAAGCATTAGGGGTCTTTATCAAATGTGTGTGGTACTTTATTGTGATTGGCTTGTGTAACTGGATGAACATGGCAAGATGATATGAGAGGGATTTTAGTCAGTGAAATAACCTTTGGAGTGGTGCCCATTTATTTACATCATGTTTTTTCCTTCTCTCTAGATGCTGATTCATTTCCCTCCACTGTTCAGCCAAAGATTCCTCTTCTGTTGTCTGCTGAAGAAACACACACACACATTTGCATCAACCACACAGCATCAGCACCATCATGTCAGTGTGTCTCTGGTAATGGATACACCTCCTCACACACACATACAGTCCCCTTTACCTTTTTGGGTGACAGTATACAGAGCCTGCATGCCGCCTTTGATGTGGTCGATGACGTGACAGTGGAGCAGCCAGGTCCCAGGATACTGAGGACGCATCTTCACCGTCTGAGGAGCAGGACAACACAGGCTGACTCGCTGGTCCCACTTTTCATTTTTGTCAAAGCCCCAAAGCAGAATAGAGCCATATTTTCTGAAAATTATTGCTGAGAAGTTTCTAATTTTGCAGGATTTACTTGAAAAATTAGTTTTGAGGTTTTCTGTGTGTATTTGCTGTGAATGCTGGGACTGACAGCGACTTCTGCAGAGGCCAGTAGAGGCCGTCAGTCCTCTCAGTGACTGACTATTTTTCAGTCATTACATTACTCTGAAAATGATATTAATGTGCTAGTGATATATTGATGTTAAAGTCCCAGGTGTAGCATCATCAGTGTTGGAATAGACAAAACCAAATTTGGGGGAAAACTGAAACAAGTAAAATCTTAGCCAGGAAATGATAAAGTTTTACCTGGAAGGTGGCTGGAAACAGCTCAAACACATCAGTACGATGGGGACCTCCACCCAACTAGACAGAAAGGAAAAGAGGGGATGTAGGGGTTAACGTACGTGTGTGTGTGCGCGCGTGTGCGGTGTGTGTGTGTGTGTGTGTGTGATGGTTTATGTGTGTGTGTCTATGTATATATACCTTATACTCTACGCTGTGGCCATGCCAGTGTGCAGCGTGTAAGTCGACCTCATTGCCCATTCCCATCAGATACCAGTACACCTTATCACCCACCTCCATGTTCAAACCATTCAGGTTAGCATACATATAACCATTAATACCTGCACACAAAGACAGAGAAAAGTACACACACACACACACACACACACACACATTGGAAAGAGATTGAAACAAATTTCCTATCAAATGAAAAATCACAGGCATTACTACACAGAGTGACAAAGCAGTGAACATTTCTGGCTTCAGGCAGCTTCATAAAACAAATGCTGTAGTTTCACTTGTCTTTTTCAAAGTGGCTTTTATCATCCAGTCACACCAGGATTCATTAATTAGGCAAATTATGAGGTGGCCCATTGGATAAAAATGCGAGCAAAATCATATTATCCAGTTAATCAAAAGGCTGCAGCTCATGTGCGTGTGTGTGTGTGTGTGTGTGTGTGTGTGCGTGTGTTCATGTTTATCTCACCGTGCATCTTGTTGCTTTCTATAAAGTCTTCATCTTCTTTCAGGTTTCTGGCAGGATTCCTGATGTGGGTCTTAATGTTTTCATCAAGATACCTGGAGTAATAATAGTAATGGTAATAATCATAACTTGGAGCAGTTTGACTCCCTGGCATTGCTGCAGAGAATCACAATACATGCTGACAATCAGTGTGTTTAGCTGTTCTTTAGTAATTGGGTTATTCCTCAGGTAAGGTAGTTATCTGATTTCAGAAATGCCATGTAAATGAGAAAGCCAGATTCCATAAATAGTTTAAGGGATTAGGAGAAACACAGTCAACACAGTTATATTTCTGCTGGATAAACCCAATTATTGGACCATGTAAACCTGGATTTTTTAAAGTTTTTTACGTGCATCAAGTGTGAAGAGTGTGTGTGAATGTCTGCATCTGTGAATGAGTGTATCACATCGACTCCAATTCATTCGTTCTCTTTGCTATGCTCAGTAGCTCTTGGAGAAAACTCTCAAAGAGAACTACGTCTGGCCTTGCGATACTATGTGTCATGTATGGGCATGAATGTGTTCTTAATTAACCGAACCATTTAAAAAATGGAAAGAAATACTGTGGAAATGGAATTAAACCTGTGAAACGGTTAGCTCTTCTACTTAGCAGCTGTAATTCTTATCAGAGAGCAGGAAGAGCAGGTTAGGTTTTAATGACAGGATTACAGCTAAGATTACAGCTAGGATTACAGCTAGATCTAAGGTCAGTATGAGAGTTAGGATTAATTTTAGGGGGCGTCATGGTGACTCACTGGTTAGCACTGTCACCTCATGGCAAGAATGTACTGGTTCTAATCTCCTCAGGTGGATTGGAGACTTGAAGTTTCTCATATAGGTGTGAATGTGGATGTGTCTGTCTGTCCTGTCTGTTTGTGTGTGTTTGTGTGTGTGTGTCTGTGTGTGTGTGTGTGTCTGTGTGTGTGCCTGTGTGTCAGTTGTGTGACTGGCGACCTCTCCAAGGCGTTTCCATGCCTTCAGCCCAATGCACTCTCCCTTCCATGACCCTCACTAGGAATAAGCAGGTATGGAAAATTATCAAATGAATGAACTGGACTTAGTAATTAGTCTACTTACCAGCTCTCATTCTCATCAATAACCATGAAGAGCAACGCAAACTCTTCTACTTCTTTCTTCAGACCTAGAGACCTGAAGGCAACACAGTTTATTAGAATATGCATTAATACTGTATTTTAGATATGCTCCAGTGCAGGGCATAAAATAATATGCTCCAAATCCTCCGTCTCCCTCTTCAGACCTAGAGATCCCTGATTGCATATACTGCAGCACAGTATACAGTATATTAACTACTTTACATGTTAGTTAGTAGGTAGGTACAGTATCTAACAAGTTTCACTGTTTACTACAACTATTAAACACACAAATTTAACAGATTTACCTCAAGAATTCTGTATATTTATCACCCCACTAGCAATTGCATTTTTATGCATTTTACATGTACGTTTGCCATATGTAACAGTAGATAAATGTTCACATTTACTGTTAAATACAATATATACATGTACCATTTCCACATATTCATTGTAGTGTATCTGCCATGATCACTAGATTATACCAGGGTATGAAATTTAGATACATACTGTAGGCCACAGCACTGACTACTTTCAATGAACAGGTGATCTGAAATCAGTTCATGTAGTAATCAAACCAGTATTGTCATTGCAGATAATGTGGAGCCACTCACCTGGCCCAGCTACGTCGACAGATTACCAACGGACCAATCAGACCACTGTACAGGTCCTGGAAGGCAGGATAACACCTCGTCAATGTGTGTGTGTGTGTGTGTGTGTGTGTGTGTGTCTGTCTTGTGTATGTGCTTGTGTGTGTCAGCCTACCTTGCTGACATCAACAGTAGAGTAGTACGCGCCGACAGAGCACTCCTCCTGCTCTGGGGTTGGTCCTGTTGCCTTGGTAACATACCAGTTGTACGTGTGGGTCTCACCTGGTAAAGGCACAAATGTCATTTTCAGGATTCTGGACTTGGAAGGGGCCATTAAGCCAGACAGTGTGTACTTTATCTACTATTGTGCCCCGGTTCTCCTCCGTGTACACTGGATTTCTGCACACATTTACTTTGTACAGAGACTTTGGACCCTCTTTATCCAGGTCTGAAAGCATTCATGTCAATGTATGTCAATGTCAACATCAGAAGAAAAGTTCCAACAATGAAGGAAAAAAATTGAAGTTAAAGTCTATATGTGTCCATCTTTGCTCCTTGACTTTCTCTTCCTCTTTCCTGCCATAGTAATCTTTACAACCAGCAATCTGTGATTTGTATCAACTTTCAGTGTTGCGTCTGGGCAGGTGATTGTCTTTGTCTGTCTCTCTGTCTGTGTTTCTTCCTGTCTGTACCTGGCTGGGTGTGGTGGACATCAGGGGTGTCTGTCTTTACTCCATGGGCATGGATAGAGTACGGTCTGGTCGCCATGTTCTTAAAAACTATCTTCACCTTATCGCCAACATCAGCATGGATCATCGGACCTGAGGGAAGAGGAGAGATTACTGCTAATACGACTCAGGTTATAACAGTATAAACCCTGAAAAAGTTGTGTAATTGCATGTTTAATGTATTTATTTTAATGTTTGAGTGATGCAGTCTTGCTGTCGGGTAGTTTGGCGGTATTAATTATTATGAATTCCCATGCATTGCCCCTGTTTTCCCAGCCTACCCATAATGCCGAGGTGCTCCGTATCGGCCGTTCTTTCCACCTGTTTGATGAACTTGTCGTTGGTGAACTGGCGGTAGACCACCTTCTTGTAACTGCTGCCTATGTACTTATTCTGCTTGTCCAGATACATCGGACCAGGGCTGGAGCGAGGGAGAGAGAGAGAGAGAGAGAAATATTATCAGGTGTAATAATGATGGTGTGTGTGTGTGTGTGTGTGTGTGTGTGTGTGTGTGTGTGTGTGTGTGTGTGTGTGTGTGTGTGCTACCTTTCAGATATTCCTCTGAACATGTCAGTCTCCCAGGTGCGGTTGGGAGCGTAGTTCCACTCTATTTCCATGGCGGCGATGTAGTAGGTTTTGGAGTGGAGCATCGTCTCGCCCTGGCGCTGAAATATGCTGCACTTCTGCACCGTGTAGTTGGCTCGCATCCCGCCACGGTAATCGTTTACTGTGGCAGACTCCACCTCAAACTCACCTGAAACACACACACACAAAATATAACACACACACCCACGCTAGGCTTAACATTAACACCAAACACCAAACACATGCCTGCCAATTCATCAAAATATTTTACCCTGTAACCAATAACTAAATAATATAATTAAATACCTAAAACTTCTTTGCAACATATTTAATTGAGGTTTAAGCTGTTTTATAATTATGCATTGCAGTACTTTGGCTGTGTGAAATACATTACTGACTGGTTGATTTCTAAGTCAAGTGAAGAAGTTGCAAGGTGACAAAATTAATCTTCCTGTTGAGTTCATTGAATCCAACGCTGAAACAAAGATGTAGGCTGTGGCATGGATTCACAGCTGAAAGGCTTCTGAGATTCAGTGAAGAGACCTGATAGTAAATTTCATTAAGCCAAAGCAGAAGTTACAGCTGTGTGCATTTCTTCAAGTGTAATGTAAGAAGTAATCAACTTTGTAGTGTTCAGGTTAAGTTGAAGGGATTATCACTACATATTGAACTGGAGGATATTTGTAATCACGTTGCATAGTAATGTTATGAATCTTCCATCATTCATACAAACTGCAGCACCTCATTGGAGAACATGATGGAAAACAAGTGGATAGATGTTATTAAAAATTGAAATAACTTTCAGCCCTGAAGTGAGAACTTGAATGTGTAAGGGTGTAACGACTGTGTTTGTATGTGTGTGTGTGTGTGTGTGTGTGTGTGTGTGTGTGTGTGTGCGTGTTCCATACCCATGCTGTCCGGCTCCATAGTGACGGTGTGTGAGATGTGAGGGAACAGGCTGATGCTGTCTCGTCTGTTCTGGCGGTAGAGGAAGCGGTTGCCATTGAAGTAGAGGCTGTGGATGTCCGCCTCCGAGCCCAGACCCGACAGGTGCCACGTTACTTTGTCCCCCTTACACATGGTCAGGCCTGGAAGGTTCCTATACAAATAGCCATTTATGGCTTAGAGGGAAAGAGAGAGTGAGTGAAAAACAGAGATACAGTGTTAGACAGTATATTAAAATGATAGAAGAACAAAATACCTTAAAATGATGGGAAAACACTTCTATATACAGAAAATGAAAGCAGAATAGATTTTCTTCTGTGTAAAGAAATAAATGCACAGAAGTTCACACAGAATTCAAGTCTTGGTAAGAATTCGCTGATCAAGGAGACTCTGATCCCAGCTGATCTGTACATGATTCAATTCTGTGTGCATCTGTGTGTGTATATTAAGCTTTTGGAAAGAATGATACATGATACAATACATGTGATACAAGGGTCACGATACGATTTGTATCATGATACATTGCAATACTCTACAAAACTGACTGAAAATGTCTGAACAGAGCTTGAAATACATCCTACTGCATAACACCTAGGTAGACTAATAAAATATAGAACATATTTCAAAAGGAGAAAAATAATGAATGCTCACAGCCAGAAAAAAGTAAAGTAAAATTATAAAACAACAGGTGCTCATGGAACCATTGGGAAGGGTGAAGACTGAGATAATAATAAAATGTTCCAGGCACTCCAACATCAACAGTAATAGTGTTTATTGATGACTAATTAAAAAGCCAACATTTTGACCACATATGGTCTTCATCAAGGTATCATCAAGCGGAACATTTTTTTATTGTTTTCACAACATAATATATGAAAAATCGGGCGACTGACTCAATTTAATTCAAAATTCCCATTCCAATTCATTAAAACAGAACAATGCACTTAACACAGTGCACTACAATGTAGATGGCATAACATTATAAGAAGATGAAGTGCATAAATGGTACATATGAAAACAAAGGGCTAATGAAACAAAACGGTACTGTGACAAATAATACTCAGAATACAATACTCAGCTATATCCATTTTTCTGCTAATATGTGTGAGATATGTGTGTGCACATATGTCTTCTCCTCACCGTGCATCCTGTTGCTCTCCATGAAGTCCTCATCCTCCTTGTTAACGGTTCTAGGAGCTGTGGTGTAGGTCCCAATGTTGTCATCCAGGTACCAGCTCAAGTTTTCATCAAACACTGTGGCCAGCAGGTGGAACTCTTTCTGATAGTTCTTCTACAGGAGGGGAAGACAGGAAGGGAGGAGGGGGGCGGATAATTTAAAAGGACAACCGCTCATGCTGCCCTTTCTTCTGGCTTACGGACCAGTGACCGTCCCTTTTTGTTTTTTGTTTCTCTCTCCTCACCTGTGCTCCTTTCTTCAGTGAGCCCGGTCGACAGATGAGGAGGGGTCCCACCAGTCCAGAGTTGGTGTCTTTCACAGGATCCACAGCAGAGTAATAGAGGTAAGTCAGACAGTCAGCTTCCCCTTCCACTGGGCCAGCACCCACAGGCACCGTCCACTCGTAGGTGTACACCGTCCCCGGTCTGACCAGAGCGGCCGGAGGAGGCGTCACCACCCCTAAACAAGGAGAGAGAGCAAATGATTATGGCATAGAGCTTTTAATTATTTAAATGTATACAGGGGGTGGATCTAACTAAGGAATGTGCTGCAATTTACATCTTAAAAGAATACGTCACCCAAAAACTAAATCTTTTGTCTTATTTACTCACCAGGTTTTAATCACATGCCAGTTGAGCACATTGAGTTGGTCCGTGAAGTCACTGTGTTTGATTTTAATTCCACCTTAATTCACTATTTACACATACAGCGAAGAAAGTCTTGTGTGTGCTGCACTCATGCCAACTTTCACATGCTGCAAGCGCTGATCAGAACGGACCCAATTATTTGATGTGATTATATAAATTGTATTTTATATTATTTCTTTTGGGAGTCAATAAAATAACTAAGTAGCCAATGAGTCAGTAGGACTCCCAGCCAGTTTGGAAGCTGGGGGCAGTTTTTAGTGAAAGTACATTGGTGTGGGACGTTCTGAACATACGAATCAAGAGTCAAGACTTCAATTATACTCGCAAATAGTTTCACAGTTCAAAATAGGACATTTTCATATCCTTTTTGCTGCTGTTTGTCAAAGTCGCTGATGAACTTCATGCTAACAGAACTGGCTGCAGTTTATGGAACTTTCATTCTTGGTCAGGCTCTGTGTGATTAAAACCAAGACAACTCAGGTTGAATAAATTATACAAAATAAATAGTTTTTGGGTGAAGAATCCATCTAAGGTCTTTATAATAATCAGCTCACTTGGTTGCCTCCTCAGCTCACGCAGTTTCTTAGCTGTGTAGGACTCTGAAGAAGAGGGGGAGGAAGGCAGGTCAAGGAGGGTGAGAATGCTGTTATATATATTAGGATTTGGTGTAGCAACAGCAATGTGTGTGTGTAGATGATTGAGTTGTATGTGTGTGTGCGTATTAACCTTCCAGTTCATTGTGATAGAGTGTCCCGTCCTGTTCTATGCTATATTGTACACCATGTGGTTGAATGGAGAAGGCCCGGCTGGCTTTGTTCTTAAACACCACCCTGATAGTGTCCCTCTCTTCAGCACGCAGCACTGGACCTGCACACACACACACACACACACACACACACACACACACACACACACACACACACACACACACACACACACACACACACAGAGATACAGACACACTCATTCACCTGTCTGTG
>OMKZ01055596.1:14619-25378 GCA_900302535.1 Neoniphon sammara
AGTGAAAAACGCACACACACACACACACATGCACACATACACACACACACACACACACACACAGCGATAACGATAAGCCTATGGACACAATAATTTCATCCCCTTGATGAGCAATAAAGCTCAGCCTGTGCTGAGAAAATTCATAGCTGTGAGTGTCATGTGAGCTCTGCTAATGGCTTTATGGTTGTGTTAATTGCACGAGAGGGACATGCCGTGACCTTGTGTGTGACTTATATAGGTCAGTGTCTATAAGTGCAATGCATTAGATAATAGATAATGTATTAGAAAGGGTCCATCTCTGAGCATATAGATGAAACTACTACAGACGTCCTACTTTCCTCTGCACACTTGCTGGACTACTGCTGCACTCCGTGTCACTGCTGGGTAAAAACTTTGAGTCTTATAATGATGCTAATAATACTAAAGAGTTGTAGTTGTGGCATAGAGATGTGCAGGAGTGGGAGAGTGGCCTCAGTTATTGAGACTGGTTCAGGCTGAGGCATGAGGGAGCTGGTTGGGGATACAGCTTCACCCCTGCATCACTCACTTTGATCTGGTCCTGGGACAGGAAGTATAGGCTCTTTAAATCTTTAATATGCTGCAAACACAAGTTGGTGAGTTTGATAAAGAATCCTATTTCATCACATTGCACCACATCGTATCGCACCGTATTTTATTGCATGACAGTGCACTGCACCGCGTAGTTTGCACTGCATTATATCACACTACATCGTATTGCACTGTATCACATCGCATCAAAACACAATGTATCGCAACGTATCATATCAGAGAAAGAAAAAAAGAACAGGAAGAAAGAAAGAAAGAAAGAAAAAGAGCCTTTTGTTTAACTTGGCCTCCATGCCTTTTTCAGGTTTTCCAATGGGGCGTTGCGACAGTTTCATATTCCCAACCCTTGAAGAGCATTTAACTGAAGTGGGAGAAAAATTAAAACAACCAAAAGTGGAGTTACAAGGTTGTACAAGACAATCTTTTGCTAAGATACAAGGGCTGGTTGAGGTTCTACTGCTGCAGTTTGTCTCTGTCATCAAAAATAGTTTGAAACTTAACTGGGAACCAACTAGGTAACGAGTTGGCGGAGGGATACAAGAATGTTGTGTTACAATATACTAATTTGGTTTGAGTGTATAAAATTGAATACAGAATAGTCTGCAGTAGTGATGCTGCAGGGTGAATGCATGAGGGGGGACTTGTGCAATGGCTACCCCAGGATAAACACAGTCTATCTAGGACACACAAAGCTTTAGCTCCAATCACGTAAACAGCCACTAAGCCAGCACACTGGCAATAGACAATTGGAAACAGTAGTTGTGGTAACATCCAGTGTCCCTGCACAATCTGTGCAGAATGACAGAGCTGAGCATGGCATGATGACAAAGTATGGTTGAGGTTATTAGCAGAATAATGATAGGAAAGAGTGAAAATCAGACTTGAAGTTTTTCCACAATCCCACGGAGAGATAAAAGGAGAGACAATGTGAACAGGTGATGAAAAACAACCTAAATGGGAAAACTGATATTCAATTAAGATAAAATTATTTAAACATTCCCTAGTAAACCTATATCCAATGACCAGTAAATATACTGATGCAAGACAAACATATTTTGTTCTTTCTGTCTCACACATAAGGAAACTCATCACACACCACCACTTTTAATAACCACTCTGCCCTACACAGATCATAAAATAGTCTCTTCAGGATACTGCAAAATCTATCTCATTAAATTCATTTTCTTGCCAAATTAGTCACCTTCATGTTCTCAGAGAAGAGTGGGGGAAGAGGAAAATATTTCACCTCTCATTCTCCATGTGACTGGCCTGTGTGGCAATGAGGCACGACTGGGCTGGGTCGCAGCAAAGACTCCTGGGTAACAGGGTTCGAAGTAAAGGCTCATTACCTTCTCTATTTCCTTCTGACTGGCTAAAACACACTGCGGGCATTCTGGGTAACACAAACTGGCTCCAGATGTATGGCTTCTTATGGGAGCAGAGCAGCTGCATTAAAACTGGAGAAAAGAGGCAGAATAGATTAAATGTGTGGGATAGATACTTATATAATAGAACAAAACTTAATTTCTGCAAACAGTTCTTAGTGGTAACAGAGCCGAAGTTCAGTAGTAATGCAGCAGTGAAGCCATTTGTATAACAGAAATACATTTAAACATCTTGCTGAGATAAACAGGAAATGATCACAATGCCAGTAGCTTATCTCAGGGGTTTGGACCCACAAACTGACTCTTTTTAAACCAGAGAGCCTCAAGTGATTTTGCCTTCGGGACCCTAATATGAAAAGACAATTTGGTTTGTGTTAAGTATTAAACTGTTCAGATGTCCTACTTGAACATTGACGAATAGATTCAAAGTGGTGAGATTAAAACATAATTTAAAAATAATTACGCATAATTTTTTTGCATCATAACAATTTCTAGTGTATTAAATCATAGTGAAATTAAACCATTCCTCAATTGCAGAGGACCCCAGGGGTCCACGGACCCCACTTTGAAAACCAATATCTTGTGTGGATGCCACTATTGTACTATATGAGCTTTCAAGTAGTAATCTGTAAGTTCCTTAATAAATTGTCTCCATCTTTGGTGCTAAACACTCATTGTTGTGGTGTTTCTGCACTGAACTGCCCAGAGATCATCTGTCAATCAAACCGCATGGGAGGGACTTGGATTTCCTGTTGATGGAGTTTGAGTTTCTCTTTTCTTTGTTCAGCCATGGTGGCTCTCGCTGCTCCTGCTAGCTACGCAGCTCTGTTTAAATTTATTCCAAACAAATGAGGATGGATCATATTGAACACCAAATGTATACGCTTTCACAAGTTAGATGCAAGGCAAATCACTGTCATTACATTAATCAATGATTGGCAGTAGCAAAAAAAAAAAATTGTTTGAAAATGTGGATTATTACTTCAGCTATGTATGACTGCTCCTAGGTTTCATTTAATTTGTGCTAGTCATCCTCTGATATGCTTGCAGGTGAGTATTTTCCAAAGCATTCTTTATATCTGGTAAATGCTAAAACACGGCTGAGAAAGAGCGTGCGTTAGAGGCTCAAGTGTCACTGAAGTCCAACATAATATTTCAGCCGTGCCCACTCTTCCATGAAGTTGGATGCAGGTCAAAGTGATGATCCTTGTCTCTGCGCCGCCCAGACTCCGCAGAGCAAGGTCTGATCAAAAGAACGAGCCTCTCATCCCAACTCCAAACAGCCTCTCTCTGCGCGTCTGCCTCAGGCCTGATACATGTTGACACTACACAGCCAGGTGTAATGGAATTGACCTCCACCGCCAAGCCGCTCCTGTTTCGCTAACAGGCACATCAATAATATCCGCTGCATGCGGCTGGCGCGGCATGAACAGCAAACTCAGCAGATTGTAAATAAAGGTCGGGCGGCTGCAGCAGCACAGACGTGACTTCCTCTCCTCACAGATGTCTTCATAGCTGGAACACAAACAGAAAAACTGCAGACTTCCACACCCTGCATGGAACCAGAGCTGAAAACTTCAAGATGTGTTTTAGTGAGAAAGTGGGAGGTCCTGGTAAAGGTTTGGGTCATGAGTTTGGCCTTTTTCTAAAAACTGGATGTCGACCAGTCAGTGTCGTCCAGATCGAACATGATATGATATGATGCAGTTTGTTTGTTGACATATTTAATCAATACTACACCTTTAGCCTGAATTGACTGTAATGTGACATTCTGATCAGTGGCAGTGGTAGTAAAATAATTTGGATAAAACATTGAAATCTTATATTTTGGACAATTTTAAAGACACTGAATATGATAAAAGGCACTTGATCTACTGGTGATCCACTACTTTATTATGAATCTATTTATCAGCCGCCATATTGGTCAGTCCCTACAAAACAACTGGTGAATGTACTAATCTACATTGTTTACTATTCAAATGATTACTTAATATTTTTGCTTAGAAACGACTTTAAAGATGTAATCATTTGAAATATTGAGCAATTACTATGATGTAAGAATCATTTTGAAAAGGATTCCCTCATGAAATCATTTATTTGAAATGAAATCCTTCTTTGATGGGGTAATAACTGGTCAATTATTCTTTCTGTGATGAAGTCTGCGCTCCTCTTTGTCGGTTTCACAGTCTGCGATTAACGGCAAGGATTTATAATCACACCTCGGCAGCTTTGACATTTCAAATTAGAGAGTGACATGAGATGGAGTGAAAGGCTTCCTCAGTGAAACCGCTGCTCAGCACCGACACACGACCAGAGCCCGAATGAGGAAATTAACCCGTGGATAGAATTACAGAAGGGTAATGTGGACAGAAACAAAACTGTCATTTAGGGAGGGAATGACAGGTTAACATTACTCATATTGGAATAATACAATGGGTTTTTAAAACTTTATTTACACAGGGAAGATTTGCTGAGCATGTGCAGTCTTTTTCGCACTCATAGTTATTTAAACTGTGAGTTAACCAACATTATGCTCCACTGTTAGCCCACTAGGCAGCTTCCCTGAAGGAGTTTAGGGTTGAATGCCTTGCTCAATGGCATGTCAAACAGGGCAAAATATGTCTCATTCACTTCTGCAATATCATAATGCAATTCATTATGCAAAAATGTGCAATGCAAAGTGTAATGCAGACAGCTTGGCTTAAATGTCACGTGTTCATCAGCACTGATAAACTAAAATAAAACAAAATAATTGGATCTCCTTTACCTATGCAAATACAATGCTTTACCCATCTCCACTGGACTTATTGTATGGATGTATTAAAATGCTCATGCTGACTGTTCTCAGAGCTCACAGTCACTGCTTACTTTAATTTTGAGAACTAAGTCTAAAATCGTGCGGTAAACAAACGTCATTAATTTCATTCTCTCTCCAGGGTAACACATTTCAAGGAGTAATTTACAAAATACCAAGTTAGAAGAGGAAAAATATCTTGAATGCTGGTGATAAATGCAGATCCTTTGGGGCAGCTCGTGTCAGAGATTGACCTCCTCTGAACTTCTGTGGGGGATGAGCATGTCAGAAAGTGAAAATGTGCTACTTAAGTGAAATATAAATTTAACATCCCAAATAACACCTCAATGCATCAACACTTTGTCATCACTAATTAAGCTTATAATAGCCTTACCCTGAGTAATACATCTATATTAGTGATTGCCACCTCTCATCTTGTCTGCTCAGAGCAGGACACAACTGTTAAGTAACCTTTTAAAAATGTGACTCTGATTACAACTGTTTTTAATTTGTCTTAACGGTTCTAGGCAGCCAGGTTAAAGGCACCTGTGGTAGGTTATTACCACATTCAATTTGAGACATTAGTAAACAATCAAGACCATTGCCAAGAAGACTGGCAGCCTCTACCAGCCTCTTTTACATCATTTACCATCAAGTCAAATGTGGCAGGAAATTGCTTTACGGCACAAAACAGGAATAAGGAGCAGCTCCTCCCACAGCAAACAGAGCTAAAGTTTTCAGAGTTTCTGCCAACAATCGACCGTGGAAGGAATGAAACACCAGTGAAGAAATCACTTCCAGCATGTTTAGTAAACCATTAAAGAAAACTCATTTGTTTATAGCAGTTAAACCAAAGTATAACAGCTAATTTGACACTGATATATTTATATTTAAAAATGCTACATCTGGCACATGCTTTCATCTGCTAGGTTGGCTAGCAGGTTTTATGTGGAGACAGACTGAAAAAACTCAGTTTCTCGCTTTGCCTGATTGTCTTCTGTCTCACTATTTCAACCTATACTACTGTTGTGATTTTTAAGTGAAGTTCAAGTTGATTTTTTTATTTAAATTACATATCTCAAATGACTTTACAGACAAAATGAGCCTGCGTACTGTAGATCTAACTTGTCAACAATAAATGAGCACAAGCTGACGAGACGAAGACGGTGAGCCCTGAAGTAAAACTTTGTCTTTTCGCTTGCTGCCCCCTTCAGGGAGGTCAGAAGTCTAGATCAGCGACAGAACAACAACCTCAGAGCTGATAGGCATTCAGTGTCGTGCTCAAGGGCACTTCAGCCAGACAGTTGCTTGTCATGACAGGGGAGTCGGCTTGGGCTTTCTGGTTGACAACGGCTCTCTACGCCACTGCTCTCTTGTTGACATAAACTCTGTGCAGAGCCTTTGTCTGCAGTGCATCCGAGGATCTGAGAATGAACCGTGGCGATAACGGGGTTGCTGAAGGGAGGTGCCGCCGTCAGCCAGCCTGTTAGATCTGACCGGATTTATTAAGGCAAGGTGATGAGCTGCAAATCCAGACAGTAGGGGTTGTGATGGCAGCCGCTGCTCTTGTCAAAACTGATTAAGGTATCCTGGCTCGTGTCCGGCGGAGGCTGGGCCGGGGAGGTGGGAGGTTGGAGAGGGTTACAATCAACAGCCTGAGCAAAACAATATCCCAGACGCAGTAATGTCTCAATAATGGGATGTGAACGCCAGTCAGACGGAGATGACACGAGGAGGGGAGAGAGGGAGGGAGAGCGGCGACGAGTGGAGGGGGAGACAGGAAGCCAAGAGTGATGGGCTATCACAGCGTTGACTCTGCAACAGATGGGCTTCCACCTGAACGTCCCCCCGGGGAAATAGCCTTTGATGTGATGTCAAAAACTGAGCGGAGGGCTGCAGGCCAATAGGCTGCTCCTTATGCTTTTCTCTGAGGTCGTTTGGTGGTCTCTGAGGGGTGGTTTGGTGGTCTCTGAGGGGTGGTTTGGTGGTCTCTGAGGGGTGGTTTGGTGGTCTCTCATGTATTTGGGAGTAGTTTGGCGGTATTTGATATATTTACTGGAGTATTTTGGTGGTCTCTGATGCATTTAGTGGAGTAGTTTGGCGGTCTCTGGTGTATTTGGATGGGTATATCTTGTATGGTATATGTTGTGTATATCTAATGATATACATAACATATACAATATACAATTGATATTTGACACTACATTTTGTAACTTTTGCAATTGGATTTGTACTCTGTTTTGATCTAATTGGCTAATTTAATCTGATAATTTTCCCACTTGGTCGGCACCTGTTGCACTCCTGGCTGGCCAGGAGTGCAACAATATGTCTTTGATTTTTTTCTGTTATCTTTGTTTTGTTGAGGGGAGAGTTGGTTCTTGAACGCTATGAAGGTTTAAGTCAGGGTGTGTCAGCCTGTTTTGTTTATTGTAAACTTGTGGGCCTCTAAAGCCCTTTGAGACTGTAAACAGAGATTTGGGGCTCTAAATAAACTTGAACTTGGTAGTTTGGTGGTCTCTGACATATTTAATAGGACAAACTACTAAGTTTGGTGGTGTCTTGTGTATTTGGGGGTTGGTTTCATGGTCTCTGGCATATTTTATGGAGTAGTTTTATGGTCTTGGGTGTATTCAGAGGTGGTTTAGTGGTCTCTGATATATTTGGTGGCAGTTTGGTGGTCTCTGATGTTTTTGGGGGCGATCTGGTGATGAACAGTGGGGTCCTTCTGACAGCAGAGATCATAAATCTAGCAGCGTCCCAAGCTGAGGCTGGATTAGTCAACATATTGCATGCTTAAGCGTTAGCATGTATACCAGACAAAGCTGTCTACCAGTAACAGAGATTATTGTGGTGCCAATCCTCTTGTCAGATATTGGGTAAAGTGAAAATGGGCTAAACTCACAGAAAGTTGGCATGGTACTTTATGGATTTAACAAAAAAAAAAAACAAATTAAAAAAAATCGCAGAGTGCATCCACAATATTTCATCATCCAGGCTACACGATGTATTGGTTCTCCCAGTCCGACTGCGCTCTCATTACCAACACACTGATTTCATGGAAACACTACTCCATTCTGAGCAGCAGCGTGTCCTGAAAATACTCTTTCACAGCAAAAGGAGCTTAGCTGTGTTGAGAGGCTCTGCTGCATGTTTACCAGTTATACATGGCAGCTGGCTCAGTGCAGAATAATCCCCAACTCATTCAATGTGCATTTTTTGGTGAGCGACAGGAGAACAGAGCTGCTTTTTAATTGAAGTTAAAATGACACGCTTGTTTTGAATAATCTGGAGCGGGACACAATGGAAGTGAGACACAACAAATTAGTTTGGGGGGGAATCTGAAAGATGTTTTTTCACCTCATCCAGATGTGTGCCACCAGTAATGTTCCACCACATGTTGGGAAAATGAGCTTGAATTAATCTGCAGTCTGGAGGAAGGAGTTAAGCCATGGAATCCACAATCTGCACCATGTTATGTAATTGTCTGCTTTGTGCTGGTAGTCAGTCCACTATTCTTTCATAATGAATTGCTCTGTGACTTAGGTATGACATATTAATCTACCATAAATATTGAAACATAAGCTACAGAAAATCTTTGTGCTAAAAGAACAAAACAAAAGCCTCTAAACTTCTGCCAGATCTACAGAACTGTCTGGGAAAAAAAAAATCACTTTTTATGCAATCAGTAAATCAAAACTTTTTATCCCAAATGAACTATCCACCATCAGAAAAAATGATGCCTACTCTCTTAAAAGGGTTCATATGCATCAAAGTAAAAGCTGAATTTAAAAAATTTAAAGTAGACTTGCAGTGAACTTTTGTAAGGAAAAAAATGCACTGTTTTGAGGACATGATTATACTTTCTTCTGAAATATTGAGCAGCATTTGAAGCAAATTTCGAGCAACAATTTTCTTTAAAAGCAAATTCATTGTGTTTTGGTATGCAACCCCTCAAATGCATTTTCACATCACTCATTTACTTTGCTGATTCCTAAAATATTAGATGTGAGAAGCGGAAAAGCAAGGTTTCCTGTAAGTGGTAATGTTAGTGTGATGTTGAGTTGCCTGTTGTCAGTAACCTGAGTTACTTACAAGCAGCTCAACATGCGGGTGTCGGCAGCTCTTAGTTGCTAGGCTACAATTCCATGCAATGATTGCCCTCTCACTCATTAAAATGTCTTTTGAAACACTAAAAGGCTGCTTTTACGTGAGCCACTCGCCTCGACTAACACTTCCCTTTGTGCTGTCTTGATTGGTTTGCTTGATTGTAATGTGACTAATCCTTCATTCACACAGGGACAAGATAAAAGCCCAGATAAAAAGCCTGCAAGGACAAAGGATTTCCTTGGTGCAGAACTGAGTAAAACGCCATGCTTACATATTTAAAAAAGAAAAAAGAAAGAAAGAAAGAAAGAAAAACTATGCAGATTTGATAAGGTAAAACCTAGAGTATAATAGCCCATCCCAGTCACCCTTTGTGGGGAGAATTTGACTCATGCAGAACCACAGGTTGTATGAAACAGTTTGAAAATCTCAATTAACTGACTGGCTTGTTATTCATTTTTCATGTTTCTATATACAGTAGTAGGAATCATACTTACGAATCATTCACCCTCCGTCTATTCTGCATTAGCACTGCTGACAATTAATCATAAAATGTTGTACATGATATATGCAAATGAAATTAGTATATTTTAACACTAAACTCCAGTAGCTGAAAAGATGGCAAAACCTGACTGCTATCTGCATTTTGATCTGCATTTTGCTGATTGTGAGTGTTTACTACGCTTTGTGCCTTTCTCCAAACCAAATTTCCCACTTCACTGAATAAAGTCTATAATCTGTACATTCATTAGTGCCTCCATCCCAATCCCCTCTGTAGCTGCAGCCAAGAACAGCACAGTGAAGTAGGGTGGGTGCTAAGACAGTACGGTAGCCTGTGGTGTGTTGCAGAAAGATGTCATTCAACACACTGAGGAACAGGGCAAGGCGCCACCTCTTCCAGCATTTAAAGGGGCAATAAAGTAATCTATGACCTTTACAGACCTCTGCTGGCGAGAGGTAGGGATTACAACAACACTGACAGAATTTAACTCCTCCTACACAAATCAATGGTATGGCCACTCCACTCTATGCAAATGATACAAATAATAACATTATATTTGCAAAATAAAAATGAGAAAGCTAGTTACTTATAGCACAGATTCAATAGAAATGTCTGTTGAAAAGAAAATACACCACTGTGCAAAATGCAGTAATGGTAATATTGCTTTGTCATTTGCTCTCTGGCTTGAGATCAAAATGTGTTGCGATGCAGGCTGGAAAGTCAGAAATCACAGATCAACATCTATATCAACCCTCACTGCAAAAAATCTCCATCTTAACAAGTTATTTAGTCTCATATTCAGTGTTAACTTGCTTGTTTTTCTTCAGAAAGTCAAAAAATCTGCCAATAGAATGAGATAATCCCACTTGTTTCCAATGCTAACCAACTTGTTTCCAGAATTTTCTTGAATCAAGTGTCATTTTCTTGATCGTAGTGGGCTGATCTGCCTTATTCTGCCTTGTTTCAAGATATTTATACCTGTTCCCAGAAAAATTCCAGAAACAAGTGAAACTGTATTGGAAACAAGTGGGATTATCTCATCGCACGACAGATTTTTTGATTTATTGAGGAAAAACAAGCATTTTAACACTGAATATGAGACTAAATTACTTGTTAAGATGGAGATTTTTTGCAGTGCTCTGCAGATATAAGATCATTTTGTGCGATGGGATGCTACAAATCTAACTCACTGCCCTTTAAAATGATGGCAACCTTAGGAAATCCCTTCGTAGCATTCAGCTGCTGGATCCTGGTGTATGAGCAGAGATTTTTGGCACTAATGTTAATGAGTGCGGGGCAGGGAAGAGGCCCCCCAGGGTCCTGAGATGTCATTAGGAGAGACTGCCCAAGGTGCTGCCTCGGGCGCTGTCTTAACTGGCCGGCCCTGGGTTGTGTGACAGCGGCAGA
>OMKZ01055599.1:0-10294 GCA_900302535.1 Neoniphon sammara
GATTTCACACCTCGTCCCGTGTGCTGCTGACCCCGTCACTCCACACACTGTCAGCCATTAATCCCATCTGACTGTCCAACTGAGCGTAAAGAGATTGAAAAACAAAATATGCGACTCCCACACATGACAACAAGAAAGGACATACCCCCTCTTCTAAACATCACACACACACATACACACACACACACACACACACACACACAAACATGGAAATCACACTTGCAGTCAGATCATGCCCCCCCCACAACCTCCTCCGGCACCTCCCACCTCCTTCGCCTCTCCACATGATATGTTTCTGAAGGACGGGAGAGGACGAATGCCGACACAAACAGGACGTCAGGCAGGAAGCAGCAACTTTTTTTTCATCCTCTAACTTGACATCTTTATCAGGCATGTATAGAGACAGTCTGCCTGTCAGGGAGTCCGCCATGTCTTACCTTGGGTTGTCTTATATGTTCTTCCTGTGGTGTTCTTCTAACTTTTGTAAACCTGGCTGCAAAGACAAACCTGTTTTTGTCCCTTCAGACATAATATAAGTACTGTAGATTTGTACAGCAACAATTTTTACTTATTTACTTAATTCAGCAGCACTGGTACCGAACATGTGTGCATTTCTCTGTTGACACATGGAGATTTACATGTGTCAGTTGAAGGATTACAGCTTATGAAACCCTTTTAAAACCTCACTGGATAATCTCATACATGCATGTTGGTCAAGTATGATGCATAATGGTTTTTCTTGGTTGCTGAGAAGCTGGCCTGTCGGCGAAATGTTACATTCCCTCCATCTGTAAATCTGACGGTATGAGTAGCTTACGATGCATATTTGCACATCTGGACACATTTCTGTATTTGTTTTCCCCATGTGTAAAACACCTGATAGCTATACTCACTTATTCAAAACCTGTAAACTTATCAGTGATGATGTGATTGCATAATTTGTGTGTTATCTGTTGTTGCATGTTGTCTTTTATTGGATCAAACCACTGGCTATTTCCTTTATACATCATTCAATTCTGCATCATCCAAATCCCTGCTGTATGAACTGAATGAGCTTCTCAACACCAGAATATATGAAAAGTCAACATAAGTTTTGACTCCCTCTGATTTTTGAGTTGTTTGCTGATATCTAGGGCTTGACTGAAATAGAAGACAACCCAAGGCATCACTACAAGTTAAGTAGATGTTTATTTAAAATGCATTATGAACAGGGAGGGCTCAACTGTACTGATATATTTTGGATTAAAGTGTTTAGTTTTGTTATAAAATTACGCTACATGTTGAGTTTTGTTATAAAATTACATTACATATTGCTGTATCTGTTCAGCTGCCAGTGTTTAAGGTGTTAAATTAAACTATTGTCTTTTTGTTTCCAGGGCTAAAATGCAAAAGCCGGTAAATGTCAATGGATGTGTTGTAGTGCTGTATTTATGTTCCACAGTCATATCGGTCCAATTGCACCCTGAATGTATTGCAGTTTTGTAGTTCAAGATTGTGGCATCCTGCCATGGTTTCCTGGCACCATGACAGCTCAACCTGTTGTCGTCCTTTAACAAGTTTCCCTACCGACGTACCAAAGCGTAGCTCCATACGCTTAGCAACACACTGCCAAAAAGAACACAAGGAGCATCTTCTCACACACTTAAATAGAACTCAGTTTAGCAAGACAGTATGATCCAAGTCGTCCAAAGCCAAACAGTCTCTTCCTTTGTGAAAAAGACCTGTTTATGCTGTTATTTGGTGGTCATCTTCACTGTAGCCTTTGATAGCAAAACAGTTCCCGCTAACTTATACCCGAGCCTGGCGCGTCCACATTCTGCTCAACCAGAACATGACAGTTCAACGTCCAGGAAAAGTACTCATGTTTTCAAAATATCAGCAGTAGAAAACAAAGCTACGACAAAGTCTTTTAGTATGAATGTCATTATCCTACACTAATGACAATGTGAAAACAAAAATACAGGAGAGTTTGACATAGGTTTGCATGTTCTCATCATTGCAGACGTATAGTTGTTGTTGCTTTGTGCCATGACTGGTTGTAGAGAGGGTGAGAGGGATTTTCCATGATGGCTGTGATCTTGTCCCGTATCCAAAAACCTGAGAAGATTAGGCAAATTAGTCCGCTGACATATGAAACAGCGACGGCTGTTTTACACTTCATGTTTCACAGTGGTGAAGCATCAGGCTACTGAATCTATTTTTACCCCCGCTTGTTGACAGATCCCATCAGCAAGGTAGGCTAATGTGGAGTGAGAGAGTGGTGTAGCGACCCAGTAGGTAGAGAGCAGCATGAAAGGAGTGAGAGAGCTGAAGAAGCAAGGACAAACGTTTTTAAGTTTTTGAATCACTGCAACCACAAGAGGTTCTTCATCATACAGTCATAACTATGCACAAAAAAATTTAGGCTTATAGGCCCAGTAGTTTGTGAGATTAGCCGCGGACAGACACACACACAGACACATGACCAAATGCATGATCTGGTGGAGACAGCTATCTACTTTCTAAAGACAGACTTAACTAAATTCCAGACTGGGAAAACAGATACAGAGATGATACCAGCCAACAATTCATTAAACTGAAAAATCATGTTTTCTCGAAGTAATACTTGATACAGTATGTGAGTTTGCAAGGAAATGGAGGACATGAATGTAACATGAGCTACACCTGTGGACACCTCTGGTTTCCAGCGGTGAAGCTATCGAGCCTTTCTACTTTAGATGAACGTATTCCTGCTGAAGCTTTTCACCCACACTGCTGCACGTTCCCACTTGCTGCCTCTCACCTCAACACAACACACTGCAAATTGTGTGGGCTGAGCTGTGTGTGAAAAAGTTTCTTGTAAATGGTTGCATAGGCAGAGTTTAAGTCATTTTAAGTTGAACAATCATCCTCCAAGTAGATCTGTTGCTCTGACTGACAGAGGCCGGCGTTTTCTCTGGCTTTAAGCTGTCCTGTCAGAAACGTTTTAAGCTGAGCACTTTACACGTTTTGTCAGAACTCCTCTTTTAAAGGTGAAAAAGCAAAGTCGAGATGAAGGCAGCCCAATTCAAGAGCTTTGCTGAGTGAAGTTGTTCACACAAAGAGCACAGCTGGTGACTTTTGTTGTCAAAAAATCAGGAGATCAAGGTTTGAAGGTTCTCATCTGCTCAGGGATAATAATTACAACTAGAAAAATCTGCTGCTCATTCAGGCAGGTTTTAATGTACTGTTTTTTAGTTTTAGTTTTAGCTTTCTATCACACACAGGTACTTGTGCTGATGATGAACATCATCATCCTGCAACCTGCTGCGTATCTAGTAGCATTTTTCATTATGTTGCTTGTATTCAGTTGAGTTTGAAACCAGGTGGAACAGCAGAGATTAACACATCTGAGTCATTTAATTTCCTATTAAGTCTTATTTTTCTTTAAACAAATAAAAAAAATGGGATGATGCTCTCCCACTTGTTTCCAATGCAGTATAATAAGAATAAGGCAGATCAGCCCAGTAAGATCAAGAAAAATAAAGAAAATTCTGGAAAGTTTATTAGCATTGGTTTATTAAGTTTATTAAGTTTATTAATACTGAATATGAGACCACATGATTTTTTAAATGGATATCTATTTTTTTTTTTTTGCAATGATACACAGTAGTATTAATGGCACTTTGCTAAATTAGCCTGCTAGTTAGTTAGCTAGCTAGCAGTTTGTTCAGGCCAACTGAGGTGACTCTTGTCAAGCTCCAACTCAGAGAGTTTTGGAAAAGAGATGAAGGCTAAAGACAAAACAGTTTAAGTCTCATATAGTCTCAAATATCTCTTTTTCCGGCCTGGTTGTTATTGAGACATTATATTTGTCAGACCTCTCTTTCTCTCTCTGTTTCTAGCCTGGTTGTTAGCTCTTATTGTTTCACACAGCTAATTCTCTGATGGACCTATATGATGGCAGCAGCCATGGTTTCTGGGAGATTTGTAACACAGCTACAAAGGCCCAATTGATGAACATACTGTATCTTCAAACAAATAGACGGTCTGTGCTCGCGCTCTGCTCAGCCCCCTGCCTTCTGCCTTGTGCCTTTTGCCTTGTGCCTGGCTTCTCTGCTGGCTTTCTGATGCCAGAGGCTTGGCTGCTTCCCTTCTCTCCTCCAACGCATTTTCTCTCTTACCCAGCTTCGCTCTCCACGACGCCGTTCACAGCTTTACCTCAACTCACATCGCACTTCACTGTTGGCTTAAAATGCAGTACAGCTACAGCCAATGGACGGCAGGGCGGCATGTTGGCTAGAAACTGACCCTGAAACCCAAGAGATCAGAGGTTTGGGAGACACATAACAGCCAACGTGCGTCTGAAGTCTTGTGTCCTGCCGAAGTGTCCTTGAGCTCGGCATCTGAATCCCTGCCTGCTCTTTCAAATCGCTCATAAGCAGTAAGACAGTCCTGTTTTGACTCATTTTCAGCAGTCCTGATGGTATCTGTCCGTCTCAAATATTGATTATGTAAGTGAATACAGACTATGCTTTGGTACCATAGAAGTCAAGGCTAACTTACCTCAATCCATTCACATTCACGAGAAAATCTGCTGTGTGAAACTTTAAAGTTGCTAAATAATTGCATCCTGTGAAAACTTAGCCAGAACAAACATTCACTAAAAATGACCCTAAATGACCCTTCATAAAGATTTGTGCATGTAAGGGAAGTATTTTTTGCAGGCGCATTCAATTTCTTCTTATATAACAGAGCTCCATTTTTTTTAATATGAATATGAGTGAATTGGGTAAGTTATTGACGTCTTGTGACCAATTCTGCACACACTTCTGAGTTAGTTGTGACGAACAGAAACCATCACAACTGTTGTCAAGAAGTCAGAATAGGAATGGTATGGTCCTTTAAATGTTGTTTGTTAAAGGATGGTTTAAATTCATAAATGCATATGATTTTGGATGTGCATGTTCCCGTGAGTAAAACACATGAACACTTGCAGACTGAAGTGACTGAAGCTCTGTATGACCATGAAGAGGACACGTGTGAGCAACACTAACCAGTGTAAAACGGACTACAATAACTGAAATCTTGTGATAATTGTTCAATCACAGCTATTTATACATGTGTAACTGCGGTTGTGAGTGCTGTTGAGTTAAAAGGACGTGTTGTAATTGCTTTTCAGTTTCAGCTGCTGGAGATTACATAATGTAATGTGCGCACCTGTTATATATAGAGCCTACTAGATAAGTCAAATGCTTTTTCCTCACTCTTATTCTACCCAGGTGATGCAATCAAAAACAAATCATCTAATTTCTGCTGGTAGAATATTATGCATGTAACGCTGGGTCTGCCGTCACAGGGAATCTCAAAGCCGGATGTCTGATCTATTCTTGCAGCTACTTCCTCATTCTGCATGAAACAGAAAACCTCACAGACCTAACCCACTTCTTTAAGACGCTTTATAAATATTGCCCGTTTTTTAGTTTGCATGCCACAGCTCTAAGAATTGTACAAGCAGACAGAAAAGAGTGAGCTCAAACTACTGACCTGTTTAAGGAAATTCTCTGAATACATTTTACATTTGGAATTTTGATACTTTTACTCCCCAACTCACCAGCACCATATGAACTGATGTGATTTCAGCATGGAAACGTAAGGCTGTTTGGTTATTGACATTTAATTTCTAATCTGCTTTCCCCTTATACTTAACTCTCACTGTGAATATTATGGCTACAGCAACTGGCGAAAATCCAAATAAATTATAATAATTTAAATATCAAACACAGACAGTGGAGCATCTCCAAGATCATTAAACCGTGCTGGACATGTGATTTAAAACGACTGCAAAAAAACAATAAGTTGTGAAGGCATTTGCCTCTTTTGAGACGAGTCTTGAATTGCTGTTTCATGTTTTAAGTAAGAGCAGAATAATTCAATACAACAGATTAAGCCACAAAAGCCAAAGCCTCAAGCCAGAGAACAAATATTAAAGCAGTATAATTATTACAGTATTTAGCACGGTGGTATATTACCTCTTCATTAGGTGTTGTATCTCTGCTCTAATTAGTTAGCTTATTCCTCTGTATTGTGACTTTATTACTTTTGTCAATTACAGGCCACCATAAGTTGGGCCACAGACAGTTTTAATGTCACAATGTTATTGTGGTTCCTACTGGATTACTTAATGCCCTTAAAAAAAAAAAAAAAAAAAAAAAAAAGCAACCAAAACAATATTTATAATAAGCATAATTAAACGCCTGAGGTTGCACTGCAAATAGCTGTTTGTATCTACACTGGTGTAATTGCATACGCTGTAGTAATATACAGTTTTAGGGTCCCATGCTGAGGATTTTCCACCCTGACAAAAATAGCATTATGGGAGAAACAATGAATGCTTGATTTTTTATTTATTAATTTGTTTATTTTAATTTGTTTGGCATAAGAACGGTCAAATCTTGCAAATGAAACACTGGCACACAGTTTTGGCTGTTGGCAGCCTCAGGGCAAAATATCACTGTGGGCCTTCAAATATCCATACTGGTCGAACCCTAATCTGTATGCTAGCCCTGCTCTACTGCTATGTGCATGAATGCACATAGCAGTGTGTGTGTGTGTGTGTGTGTGTGTGTGTGAGAGAGAGAGAGAGAGAGAGAGAGAGAGAGAGAGAGAGAGAGACACTATGCATACGTGTGTGTGTGTGTGTGTGTGTGTGTGTGAGTGTGTGCCTGTGTCACGGGGGTTTTACAAGCTGAGACAAACACAGCACTGATCCGGATTGTGGAAATGAAAACATTTCATTTTCATGGCCCTAAATCCCTTTGACCTTGCTTTGTTCAGATCCTCCTCAGCTGAACTGTCTCTGGATTGTTCCGCTCTTGTTGTTGTTGTTGTTGTTGCTCTTTCCTTTTCTTTTTCCGGTCATAAATAAAAGATAATGACAGTCCCTTGGGTGAAAGAGGGTAGCATCTAATTCCAACAGAGGTTTAACTGAGATTTAGTTTGTGTGTGTGTGTGTGTGTGTGTGTGTGTATGTGTGTGTGTCTGAGGCAGAACTACAGGGGACGCCTAGAAGAAAGAAAAGGTAAAATTATGAAAATGAATCATTTGACCTTACTGCTTTCCTAAAACAAGCAAACAGCAGGCAATGGCAGAACACTTTGTCCGCCAACTTTTCATCGGTGCAAAACGTGACACTGGGAATAAAATGATCAGAGTCAGGCTCCTTAACTTTATGAGTCAGAGGTGGAACTTTTTTTTTTCTGAAATTGGTCATCTCAATCCAGTTCATATATGAAAGGCCAAATCTAATGAAATGATTCCCCATATAGAATTTCAATACGCTTCCATCTTCCAGCATATAAGGGCACGCAGATTGGAATCTGAAATTACGCAGAATGCCCTTTATTAGGTTTCGCATGCAATATGGGAGAGTAGAATTGAGGGGGCTGATTTCATTTAGCGCCGCTCTTTCGGCACATTGGAGCGCTGCCGATATATTTAACCCTTTCCGCGGCGAAATTAAATTAGATTTCAATTCAGACAAGCCTGTTCCTGTGATAACTTCAGCTTTAACCATTTAATATTGAATTCTGAGAGTATATGTGTTTGTATGTGTGTGTGTGTGTGTGTGTGTGTGTGTGTGTGTGTGTGTGTGTGGAGCGAACGTGCTACACAGTAATGCCTTTCTGTTATCAGAGTAATTTTCTTCCATCAGAGACACTGTCATTACAAAAGGAGAATGCCAACTTTGAAAAATTACAAAGACCAGAGCCCAATCTGTCTGAATGAAGAGTTCCCTGTATTGTTCTGGTGTATTTCATATTTCATATTTAGGGACACTGTCAAACTGTAAACAACATGAAATCATAAAATGTGTTCTGACGGACATTTGTACCACGGAAGAACGGTATTTTTTCACTCACGGAGGCTTGTACGCTGCACTATCCACGCAGCAAGATTACCACATTCTGTTGTACCCCTGTCGTTGCCATGGTAACTGTGTACAGTCATGTCAGACATGTAGTCAAGCTGCAGAGATTGTTTGAAGAATGTATACATTTTCACCTGTGTCAGCTCTGTGGCTGTGGAGCAGGCCAGCGTTGTTGTCATTCAGCTTCAAAGTTGTGCAGCTACACAGAATCTGAGAGCGTGATTGGCCGATAGTGTGCCTTGCATTGACACGCTGCCTTCTTTAGTTTTTCAGATTTCTCTATTGCACTCTCTCCTTTTACAATCACAGTGACTCTGCTTTGCATGGAGCCTACGGGAACACAAATGGGACAAAAATGCGCAAGAAGCCGCTGCTGAGAGTCTGAAACAAAACAAATATTCATTGTCGTAGTTTAAAGAAGAATGATTTGTATTAAACCACAGTGGAACAGTCACGAACGTCTTCATTTCACTCATATAATATGTAAACTAAAGTATTAGTATGTAAGTTAAAGTATTAGTATGGAGCTGTTCTGGCTCACACGATGTAGTTTCCGTTTTCAAAATCTACGTGAGACAACAACAACATCCGAGCTAGCAACCGAGCTAGCAACCTGCGCGCTGAAATGTCAGTAACTGCTGTATCACACAGTCGACGTGCTTTTCTCTACTCTCTCTTTTACTGTTTTATGTGACATTTTCTTTTGTGGGGATTTAACCATTTTAATGCCAGGGCTCACCTCTCCACATGCAAATGTCCCTCCAAAACAAGACTTGCCCAGACTTTCCTGCAGTGAGTGAGTCGTTCTCTCTGGGGTCCGACTGACACATTTCAAAAGGATGTTGGCGACTCTTGTCCGTGTCTGATATGATGCAATCTGATTTACTGCATTGCAAAATTTTGCATCAGGATCCCAACAGCATCAACACTGTCAATATTAAAGATATTTAATATCAGAATAAAATATAGGATATATGAGTATGATGCTGGCAAACTAAAGTGACCTGTGGCTGATGGGTTTACTCCACTGCTGGAGGAGGACTGGAGCCCAGTCCCTGACCAAACACCTGCACCACCAGTTTCTTTCTCCAACCAGGTGATCATGAAGTGAATAATATCCTCGATCAAAAACACACCAAAAATTTCGCTAACATACAGTCTACACAGGCTATGCATTTCAAACTTAAGCACTTCCTCAGCCATATTAGCCATTTTTTATGTTCCCCACTTATATATGCATTCTCTGTGCTATTTGAGCCAACTGAATATTTTGAATTCAACTGCTCTCCCATTTCTCATTTTTGATTTACATTTCTGGTCTTTTGGTAGCTCCTGTTCTCGCTGATTCCTAATGGATACAAATGAGTTCAATTTTTTTGTGCAAGTAGATTTGTAGGGAGTCAAAATAAGACAACGGACAGGGGTTTTATGTGCTTAAGTGACTGAGACTGAGATATTTTTGTGAAGACATCACGCACACAATCCATTCAATGGAGCAGAAGTGTTCATGTATGGAGACTCGACTGTGCCAGCTTACATCTATTAATTAATCGGTTATAATTAATCACTGAACTAGTCTATAATAAGGCCGGCACAGTGGAGGCGCCATAGTTTTCAGTCTTAGTGGTTCAAATTCCTGATTAAGTTTCCTCTTAAGTAGCTTCAAAGGTAAAAAAAAAAACTTTATCCCAGTCTACTGCATCACTGTACATGTGATGTGTCACACCTCATCTGAGCAACATAATCATAATCAATTTCATTAACAAGAGTGCTATCTGTATGGGAGTGTGTAGGTGTGAGGCCTTCACTGTCCTCTCTGTACAGAGGTGGTGCCCTCTTTGAGTGCAAAGGAAGGAGTTGAAGGAAGGAGCTTGGAGCTGTGAAACACTGAGAGAGACCCAATAAAGCCTACACACCTACCACACACACACACGCACACACACACACGCAGGACACCATAGCTGCGCTGCGAGGTCCCTGTGAGGATTTGTTCTCGGGTAAGGTGGCAGATTGTTAGGTGATGAATGAGAGCAGGGAGTCAGGCCCTTCAAATGGCCCATAAGCTGCCTGCATCGATTTCTGGCTCCGAGCGGAAAATCTCTGGGGGAAACACAGCTATTGCCTACAGCGCCTGACGCATCTCCATCCAAAAAGTCTGCCCTCAAAAACACTCACCTTACGGCACATCAAGTGTGCGGCACGCATGTGAGGTGACTGATGCTAGTGGTAATGTAACGGTCTTATCTACAGTCCAGGCACAAAAGACACTTAAAAGAGTCCCTGCTGGAAGAGATGACCCGGAGTTTGTTACCGCGCAGGAGAGAAGAGCAGCGCCGTGCTCCCAAGTGAAAAATAAAACACATAACACTTTCTATACAGCCATGTTGATGTGCTGGATAATACAGG
>OMKZ01055599.1:10670-20846 GCA_900302535.1 Neoniphon sammara
AACAAAGAAGACGGTTAAAATTGGGCAAAAATCAAAACCAATTATGCAGGAAGTGTATAAAAGAGCCTTTTAAGAGGCTGTTTAAAAGACGATACTGAAATAGCAACAAATAATCCTCAGGTGGGCTGTGCCAATCTGGGAGGCCTGATGGCAAAAAGTCACCAAGCACACATTTACAGAAAAGAAGAAGAAAGAAAAAAAAAACTGAAAGTTGAACCACCCACACCTTAGAGACTAACTGTAGGTTTGTACAGAGGAAAGATCCTCTCTAGAGGGTGTGTGTGTGTGTGTGTGTGTGTGTGTGTATCCATGATGAAAATGACTGTGTGGAGCATATTAGTGTCTAGACAATCTGGCTAACTCCGTCCCAGGACATCTCCCCCTGACAGACTCAATGTTTTATCACCAGCAGATGGTGAGATCCTTGGAGAGAAAATGACTTACATGACGGCCAACCTGAGCCGCGTTCAGATGCAAAGACAATGGAACCCACCAGCCGGTTAACACACCGGAGACACCAATAAAGAAGTTTGCGTGCTAGCAGTGATTTGTAATTGATTTCTTTGTGTTTTCGTCCCCCCAGCACGCCAGCTGTTGGTGCTAGATTAGCCAAAGTGATTGTCAAGCTCCATCTGAGGAACCCCATTCCTCAGCATAACGCGGTTAGCCGGTTCCCCAAGCTAAGGTCTGAGGTCAGATGTGATTGTAGAGATGAACATAGGTGGGTGTGTTATTGATTAGTAAAATGGAGAAGCCCAACACAAACCAGTATTAATCTATCAAATAGAATAAATAGAATTTAAATAAAGGAACAATAGGTTCTATGTCTTGCTATGCAAACTTCATATGATATATTGAATGTATTTTAGATTTGTGTACTGTACGGACTGTTTTTATGTGTCTGTCATTTCTGTACCTGACTGGAAATTAAATGGTTGGTTAAATGGTTCTATACAGATATTTTATCATGCTGAAAGGAACCCTTTTCAAAAGTTCTCTATAGCACCATGTTAAAATGGTTCTACACAGAACCTGTTGGTTGCTATTAAGAACAATTTTAGAACAATTTTCTATAGCTCCATGCTCCACGGTTCTATGTAGATTCTTTATTGTGCTGTAAAGAATCCTTTATGGAGGTTATCAATGGTACCATGCTAAAGTGGTTCTACATACAACCTGTATGTATTTTGTAAAGCTCCATGCTCAGCGGTTCTACATAGATCTTTTATAGTATTTTAAAGAACTTACTACAAAGGTTCAATAACCATGCTAAATGGCTCTCCAATGAACCTTTATAATGCTGTACAGAGCCCTTGTAGAGCCATTGATCTCCATACTCAATGGTTCTACATGGATCATTTATGCTGTAAAACCTCTTTAAGACAGAATGAAATGTTCTAAAGCTGCACTTTTGAAGGAACATTTCAGGAGCCAAACTGTTAATCCAACCAAGGAACCCTTGAAGAACTCTCCCTTTTTCCGGGTATGGCAGTGGTACTTAGTGTGATAGTAATGGTACTCATGCCAGCTCTGACACCGTGACCCATGTTGTGTTTGAAACAGTTCTCCATGGTTCCCCCACATTGCCCTCCTATAGGCTTCATGCCACAAAGCAGCCTTGAAACTGAATGTGACCCCAAACGGCTGTCAGGACACTTCCTGTTTCCTTGACAGAAGGTGAGTAAACAGCTAATACGGTGCTGAACTTCCTCTCTTCCCTCCACTGTGCCATAGTTAAAACCCCATCAACAGCATCGCAGCTTCCTTCCCCAATGTACCCACCTTTGGCCCTCCGCACTATACGTACTATAAATCAACACTGGCAACAAATAACATTACAATCATTCGGTAATGGATTGCACCTTTCACTGGGGGGATGCGCGATCCATTAAAATTCAATTTAGCCCCCACACTTATTTCTCCAAACAAGTAAAAGTGCCAGTCATCATTTTGCAATGCAGGGAGAGACTCGGGCACTCCTGGGCTGGGGAGATTGATGAGAAGAGAGATTAACACTTCATTTTCGACGCCACTGGAGATAGCCAGACCATAATGAGATAAATGGACTGAAAAGAGAGTCAGAAGGAAAGAGAAAGAGCAAATAGTGCAGAGAGAGAGAGAGAGAGAGAGAGAGCAAAAATGAAAAGGAAAATAGAAAAATGTCCAGGGAAAGATTGAACTGTGTTTGAGCAGCAGGCGTCTCTGACGGGGTTTGAAGCCTGGGGCATGAGGGGGCACGAGGCGGAGCGTGGCCACTACATCTATTACAAGCCAATCAGCCTGACATTCAGCGGGCCACTTTCAAGTCCAGCGTTCCTCTGCAGCCAAATGTTTACTCCATCTCCCTGCATCTTGTCCATTTTCCACTCTGACCACTCCAGTATTTTCTCTTACAGTTTATATTGTTGTCCATAGCAGAACTGACTCTCTTTTTCCATCGAACTTTACGGCATCAGGTTCCTATAATGCACCAGTACTCTTTGACTGGCTGGCACTGTTTTTCTGCCCCTAAAAAATCCAGATGTTTTGTGTTTCCCTCAGAATCAAAGCCCTGCATGTTCCTGATATACACATCTGAACAAAGCCCACGCCACAGATGTTTTCTTCTTCTAAATAGATCCTTTCCTTTGTTTTGTAAAGAACCTTTTACATGATTTCACTATGGTACGGAGCTCAAATGGCTCTATATAGAACCTGTATGTTAAAAAAACAATTTTAAAACAGTTCTCTACAGCTCCATGCTCAGTGGTTCGACACAGATTGAGCTGAAAAGAACCCTTTACAAAAGTTCTCTGTAGCACCATGCTAAAATGGTTCTACACACAACCTGTTGGTTGCTATTAAGAACCATTTTACAACAATTTTCTATAACTCAATGACTCTATTTAGATTCTTTATTGTGAATCAGAGTTCCTAGCCAACCTCAACCCTGATTGTTTTTGTTCACTTTTTTGCCCGAACCCCAAAAAGAAACCAAGAAAAAGAAACTTAGATAAGAACAGCCTGGAGCCCCCACTGTGTATGTGCACATACATAATGTCAAAAATAAAATATATAGCCTAAACTTAAAATTCAATCAGCCAAAAATGCACCAAGCCAGACCCAATCAGACGTATTTATTAGAAAATGAAGCCGAACCCGACCCAAAGCTTCATAACATAATTGAGTGGTTAAATTTGCAAAGAAAATCAAATTTGATCTCAGTTTTTCCAGGTTGTTTCATTTTCTTTGGCTGTGGTCAGGAGGAAACTTCATCATTTCAGATGTGGACCAAACTGATTGGCTCATATTTAATATTTAATAAAAGGTCAATATCGGTCTGCTATATCAATCTACCACTGATCTACACATGAAGGTATTTTCTGTTCATCTGTAGAATTGTTAATGTCAATACAATTTACAGTTTAACATCATATATATTACCTGTATATTCAGTCTCCACAATGTGGTTGAATCAACATCAGGACACATTTAATGAACCCCTTAACTGTTTACATTCTATTTCATTGAATTATTGATTTATTATTAATTTTCTTCCTGTTTATTTGTTTCAGATTTCATTCATGTTCTTACAGTCTACTTTGTTTGTTTGCTGAATCCTATTACGTTTGTTGCTGGCACAACCTGATTACCCCTCAAGGATCAATACAGTTTCATCTCATCTTATCTCAGACTCCTACTCACCCTCATCAGCACACAGCGCTTTATAGTTCCTCCAGGAATTTGGTGCGTTTTATATTCTTACTCCGGCTTTTCTTTTATTGTATTGTTTTTGGAAAAGGTGGCACAGTATGTGACCCTGCAGCCTCCAGATGTCTTTGAACCAACGCTTTAATGATGCCACCGCCCTGCCATAGATGGTGTTTACACTGCTCAAATTATTTTTCCACTGTATGCATTTGATGCATGCAATAAAGCAATCCTCCAGCAGAGCACTTCCAAGCGGACCCTCAGTTGTTTCAATAATGTAGACAGAGCTGTGTGCTCAGCTTACATCTCAAATTGCAAAGCTATTAGCCACAGAGTGCCCATGTTTATAGCCTCAGCTCGTTAGGGCTCTGCCTCCCTTATGCTCCTTTATGCATTTTGCACAGCTTTTATCAACTTGAATTATTAATGTCCGCGTGTTGTTCTGTACTGTTTAATGTGTAACCTTTCATACACCGCCTTCTTGGCCAGCGCTCATTTGAAAAAGAGACGCTCATCTCAGCACAGCCAGAAAGTAAAGGTCAGAAGAAAAGAAAAAATATAAATACAGCTGGTCACAAGCTCAAATTATGCCTTTAAAAAAGGCTGCAATTTACAAAGCTGCAAGTACCAGGGGGTGCCAGTGCTCGGTGGGGGGTTAAGTGGGGGTGTCACAACTCATACGCTCCTCCATGTTACTGCTAGGAAAAGGCGGCGTTGCGTTGAAGTGTTTCCCTGTTTTCGCCTCCCTTCCCCCATTTAATGAGGCCGAGCCGAGTTCTCACTTGATCAGTTTTCCGTGCAGTATTTTTCAGTGGCGCACATAAATACCTTGTAGCAATCTCCGGTCCATGTTTTTTGAACATTTCATCTTGTACATCGTTATAGCCGTTTGTCGCAAACCATAATCTTCAAATAGGCATGGGCGAGTTTAATCAAAAGAAGTCCACCACCAGTATCCATCCTACACTTCCTGAACTTGGGATTATAAGGTACTGACTGACTTTTATTTTCGTTCGGGCTTTTATTTTTAATCAAAATTGAGTTATATCCATATCCTTGAATGTTACTTGTGCGCTGTATTTTTGTAAGAGTCTTCTGGCATTAAATATTTATAAAGATAGAAAGTACATAACAGTTTTGCCAGCTGGGATGTCAAATCTTTGATGCTCAGTATCTCAGAACTGCACTCCACCCAGACTGAGTCTTTTGATCCCGAGCTCTCTGTTTGTAGGATGGGCATCTTGCAAGAAAATTTGTGTCTCTCAAATGACTGACTGGGAGACAGTTAGCTGTGAGAAGAGAACGGGGTTGAGGTAAAAGTAAAGTAAAAGACTGCAGGCAATAATGTCCAAAGTGGGGCATTGAAATAATTCAGTGTTATCATTCATCGTCTTTCAGATATGATGATAAAATGATTCTGCAATATTGTGATACAAGTCTGTTTTCCAAATGATAAGCAAATTTTATTTAAAAACAGAATGTGATACAAAACATGTTATAAGAGTAATACTTAACCTCTTAAACTCGCTTAAATTTGCCCCTAAAAAGCTACAAAATAAGAGTATCTGTGTATCTGCTGGTTGCAGCTTCATTGAAGCTCCATCATACTTATATTGAGTGAAATATTCAAAGCCAAGATGCCATTGTTTTATGGCTGCAGCATTACATCAAATAGAAAATATCTACATGTCTTGTGCATCATTTTATACACATTTCCCTGGAATTCAGCGGGACAGATTTGGGATCTTTGGAAACCTTGGGATCTCCACTACAATTTACAATAAAGTTCTATGGGTTTGAACAAAGCTCGGCTGCACAGCATGCATTTGTAATGACAAACCTATCAATTGAATTCAACCATATCACCCGATGTGCAGTCAAAACAAGAATAACAAGAACTGATCACGATGAAAAAAGCCCTTTTAACTCTTTTGACCCCACACTGATCGACGGGACCGCCTTGTTTTTTCCTTCTTGATGAAGCAGCAACACAGTTCTTGCAAGCTGCAGTGAAATCACACTTCACACCGGATGCAGGTCGCTCGCGGGGCGGCAGACGCTGGCGTGAAGCCTGTTTGCCGCTCCGCTCTCGGTTTTGTGCGTCAGAGCCTTTAGCGGATGTTTTGGCTTTTAGTGTGTCTCGTCTTGTCTCACAGTTGTCACTTTCTGTCTCTCAGCAAGCGCTGACATCCTGACACATGCAGACCTGATCTGGATATACACCTGATCCTAGATCCTAACACACACACACACACACACACACACAGAGTACAATACACACAAACACATGCAGTACAATACAGTACACTACATGCATGCCTTCATCTTTCCAAAGCAAGCTTTGGTCTGTGCCTTCCACATTCCACATTCTATTCAGAATGGCTTTCATGCTCCGGAGAAGAAATGTGTGTGTGTGTGTGTGTGTGTGTGTGTGTGTGTGGGTGCTGAGCAAGCATGTATTTCTGGTGTCTGGGATCTTGTCGTCACTGCTCGAGAAATGCCAGGCAGGGTATTAATTAAAGCGAGCTCTGCAAGCAGCGTGACACTGCAGCATGCGTGCAGTGTACATGCATGTGTGTGTGTGCATGCTTGTCTGCTGTACCGTGTGTGTGTGTGTGTGTGTGTGTGTGTGTGTGTGTGGACAGCTGAGGCGAGCCCCCGGCCGCTGTGGCCTGACAGCAGCATAATGAAGGTGTCTGCTGTTGTGTTAGCTGAGCCTGACTTCCTGTGCGGGATCTCCGCCCAGGGTCACCGGGACGCGGCGAACACTCCATTTAACACTACAGTGACTTGGCCGGCTCCGCCAGGGGACACGGGAGAGGAAACACCAGGCCGACAGAGGAGCGGGACCCTTTTACACAGCCAGGTCTGAAGGATTTCACTGCTGCTGGTGAGAGGCAGCCTCCTTTTCCACACTGGCATTTCTCTCTTAAAAATAATGTTTTTCTTTTTTTGTTGTTGTTTTTTTACCTTTAGACAGAATGACGATTTTTCTTCATTATATATATCTGATTTTTTTGACTGATGCCTGTTTATCATTATAATTATAATTTTTAAAAATGGTGTCATAGAGGAGATAGAACTACCTTGTTGTTGTCACCAGTAGCTCCAATTAATCTGTGGGTCAGATTGTTCCAGATGGAATATTTACAGGCAGCACACGCTGATTTGAAAAAGCTGTCAGTCAGAGCCAGTTTTCCTTCACAAATAAAATGCACAGCAGTTTATGTTTACATCTTTGACCCATAAATCCCCTCCATGGATTATCTTACTACACGTTTCTGAAGTTTGGATTTGATTTCATAAATGATGGGATGTCATGAATGGGATGGAATGGCATCTACAAGATAAAGACCACCAGTCTCATTACAGGGTTCCCACACTGTGTCAAATGTAAAATCCCCTGACCTTTCCATGGCTTTCCATGACTAAAATATTGAATTTCCATGACCTATATACACATTTCTTTTCCTTGACGAAAATTTTAAAAGCACTTTAGAGGCCTTATTAAAGCTCATCATTCTGTTTTATTCTGAGGGGGAAGTGAACATATTTGGTGAATAACTGAATTTTAACTGAATTTTTAAATTAAGGCAGATGAAATTCCATGATATTCCATGTATTATTCCAAGAATTTATCAAATCGCCTGACTTTCCCTGTCTGGAATAGACTTTTCAAAATTCCATGACTTTCCAGAAATTCCATGACTGGCGGGGACCCTGTCATCAGGTACATATGTGGTCATACTTAATTTGGACTTTCCAAGGTTAATCAACTTTTTACCAAATTAGTGTCAGCCTGAGTGATTACAATGTGTAAAATATCCACAGCAGTTTTGTTTTTGAGAGGCCACTCTGGAAAATAAAGCTCAACTTTCACTGCATTTAAAGGCCCTATTAAGACACTTTTTTAAGCCTGACTTCGGTGATTAGTCCTTCCTAATACATAACCTGCTGCTCTACATTAATATCAAACTAACTTCAGCACAACTCAAAACATGTAGTGTTCAGTGAAAAATAAAATACTGCAGCTTTAAATTGCTAAAAAGTCCAGATATCCATGGGGAGACTGAGAATGAATACTTTAATCATTGCAGAAATACACACAGTTTACTGCAAACTTTCTGTTTTTGCCTTTCCAAACTCTTCTAAGTTGGCTTAGACAGAAACTCTGAAGGCTTGCAGATTAGCAGCCTGAAGAACAGTCAAGGACAAGGATTAAAAGAGTAATCCTCCAGTCCGTTATTTCATTTCTTTCATTTGGTATCCATCTTTGGTGCCAGGCATCGCTGTGGTGTTTCTGCACTGCACATCCCAGACATCACCTGTCAATCAAACAGTGTGGGCGGGACTGTGATGTTTTTCCCCTTGGGTTTTCTGCTGATGAAGTTTGAGTTTCTTTTTTTTTTTTTTTTTTTTTTTTTGTCTGTTCAGTCACATCGCTGCTCATGCTAACTACCCAGTTCTTCTTCTTCTGTTTATTCCAAACAAACTGGAAACGTAAAACGCATCACTTCCTGTGCAGCGGGAAAGAGCGACCAGATGCCGAGTGTTTAGAAGAGCAAATGGAAAAGCTTTATGACCTGGATACAGGTTGGATCACTGATGTGTTGCATCAGTTGATGATCAAGAGTAACAAAACAGATATTTATTTATATAAAATGATGCATGTTAGTACTTTATCAGTGTACAATAACCATTTGATTTACGTTTATTTGATTTTGATTGATATTTTGAAACATTAATTGTATCCAGACTGTCAAGTCCTCTAAACCAGGGGTTCCCAAACATTTTCATGTCATGGACCCCAGATACATGCACACAGACCACGGACCCCACTTGGAAAAAAATAATAATATTGTCCTCTGATATTTTTTATTTTGTTGGTAGCTGTGAAGAAAACAACAAATAATTGAAAAGAACATTGAACTAACAGCATTATAAATTATGATCAGGCGTCTTATCCTCTCACATTTTCACATCCAGTCTTCATTTCAACTTCTAGGAAATGCAATGAAAACTTTAATCTATTCCAAGGATTTTTTATTTTTTGGTTACTATCAAGGTCTCCCTGCTGAAGCCTACAAAGTTGTTCTTGATCTTGCACTATATAAAAAATGTACCAGGGTCTACTAAAAGGCTTGTAGTTGTTAGAGTACAGTTCTTTATCTACCTGTGGTAAATGGACTGCATTTATATAGCGCTTTTCTATTCTACTGACCACTCAAAGCACTCTACAGGATATGCCTCACATTCACATTCACATACTGAGGACGCTGTTATGCAAAGTGCCAACCAGCTCATCAGGAGCAGTTAGTCGTTCAGCGTCTTGCTCAAGGACACTTGGACACACTCTCTAGAGGAGCCGGGGATCCAACCAGGAACTTCCAAATTACCACATATCCCGCTCTACCTTCTGCGCCACGCTGCCCCTATTAGGTTAACCTGTTCCCCATTTTGCTGGGGACCCCTGAATCCTCCTGCAGGGCTCATGGAAGTCCCCAGACCCCAGTTTGGGAATCACTAATCTAAACCCCAGTCTTCAAACCGTCTGACATACTGTTAAATAAAGTGTATTTAGGATTCAATTTAGCTTCAGCGGTCTTAAAAGCGCTTGGCAGAAGTCACACTGAGCTAAATTAGATGTTTAACTGCAGCGGCGCTCTGATATTTCATTCTGCAAGGCATTAAAAACATCTTAAAAGTCTTAAATTTGACTTGATCGAACTTGCAGACGCACAAGTCATCCGGGACAGTGACTGTTATCGGTGCGAAACGAGATATCCCAACTGCACGTTCAGCTTCAGTCAGACTGAACTGTGATAATAAACACAAACAAAAAAAAACAACAACTGTCTAACAGTTAAGATGCAATGGCCGACATTTTCTATCTGGTCAGATAAGCGGCTGGAACATGCAGCGTAGATTTTGCTTTGTTCACGCTGAGGATTTAATGTGTCAATCACAGCTTCCCTGCCTGCTTTACTGCAGCCTGTATCCACCTCACTCACTTCACACACTCTCTCTGTTTTCTACTTGGAAGCCATGCAAATGAATGAGAAGACTTTCAGACTGAGACACACACACACACACACACACACACTGTATTGCAAGACCATCTCATTACCATATCAGAGCTGTAACCATTTTAACCAAAAACAAAAAAAAGAGAAGCAGGGATTTTTTTTTCACTCCCTCCGTCTTCCAGCTACATCTTTTATGTACATATATGATCTTCTTAGCCGCGCTTCAACACACTTCTCAAGAGCCAAAAGAAGGGGGAAAAAAAGAAAAGGAAAGAAAAAAACAACAAAATTCAGAAGGAATCCAGCGGTGTGGAACGAGGCAGCAGGCTGGCTGGTGAAGGGTTAACCAGCTGGATTCAGAGAAGCACCTGGAAAGGCCGGGGAAGTGACAAGAACATTTGAGCTTTATAATTCCTATGAACGGCGACAGGCCAAGCTTGTCTCGTCAACGTCAGGCTGG
>OMKZ01055600.1:1403-15123 GCA_900302535.1 Neoniphon sammara
CAGAAGAAGAAGAAGAAGAATACTAATGGGTTACTAAATGGGTTACTGGCATACTAAATGGGTTAGGGTTATTATTTAGCCTTCTGGTACTCAGCTCAACAATTAAAACTGCTATTTTTTTCATTGTCCTATAAAAGAATCATCAGAATCTATTAAATATCAAAGAAACAACATTTTCAGAACAAGTTCCTTCATAAGGTTTAAAATACAAGGCAAGAAATGACAATTTACACCTTGGGCCGATACAACGATGAAAAAAAAAAAAAACCTCCCTATTTTTCACAACCCAATGTTGGCAAGTATGTAGTACTGAACCTAAATATGCATAATATTTAAATGTTTGGGTAATGGAGGGAGTAAATGTCATGTCAAATGTCAGTAAATGTCAAATCATCTTTTCCCACTGAGTCGTCGTTCATACTAAAGCTATATCCTACTGACTAGACTGTTACTAGTTCCGCTCTAATATTTCACCTTAGTTTTCAGTGTCAGTGCATATAACCATGAATTTAAACAAATGCATTATTTTTATGTCTAACACTGCGCGAGCTAACTCGCTTTTCAGATGGGGCAAATATTTTGAAAAAGGGTCAAGAAGTAATCGACTTCCGGGTTAAATGGCGATTCAGGTTCTGTTCCAGTTTCATCACAGAAACTACAGTGCAGACCCACTGAGGTTAGCTCTAAATTAGAATGAAATTTTGGACATTCATTTTGGCTCACATTTCCAGCATTCAGATGATTTTGATGTAAAATAAATCTTCATGACTGGCATTTTTAACTCATCAGATAAAAAAAAAAAAAAAGTAACGGTCGTGTTTGGCTGCATTTGGCTATTCAAATTCCACGTGTAATAAATGGATGCTGATGTCACAAAGTGTTAATATGACCTTACACAGAATTAAAGCAAGACATATAGTTCTTTGCTGTCCAGAGCCAGAGTAGCCACGACTTCTGCTCTGTCCACAGAGCAGCTGTAGAAGTAGCAGTGGGTGGCTCATTTCCACTGAGGACAAGCTTGTTTTTGAGTTCTAGTACGTTACTAAAAGCTAAACCCGCTGCCTTAGTGTTATTGCAGCTGAAGGTGGCAGGTTACATGTAAAAGTCACCCTATGTGATGACCCAGTGGTGGAAGACCTCACACTACATATAAGGGATCATTCCCTGCTCCACTTTACTAGAAGTGCTGCAGTTCGGAACACACAAAACACCAGGTTGCAGGTTTATTAAAAAAACAACAACAACTTTTCTCTCCCCACCTTATTTTGTTTGAAAAACAAACAAATCCTCAGTACAGTACCACTGGGACATAGCCATTTTTCACACAGAACTTCACATCAATGACAATGATTCAACAAGTATATAAAGTGTACAGTTGAGTACAGATGTCAGATAAACCTCTTCATCATTTCAGCTCATCAGTCATTACAGAACACTTGGACAAACATGTAAATAATTTCTAACATACTGAAGTAAAATGTATTGTATCCATGTCTGTCCAACTGATAACACACTCTTCAAATGGTAAATCGTTTTGGAGGACATTACTGTATTCTCAGTGATGTGGACAAAGTAACGGTTGGGTTTAGACTATAGATACATTTTACTCAATATACAGCAACCTCGCCTAAGACAGAACACTTCTGAACCTCTGAATCATTTGAAGTCATTAAAAAATAAATAATTCTTTTCATCATACAGATGACAGTAGTATTACATCCATAACACAACCCCCCCTCAGGCTTCAATATGTGCAAACTGCAAGAGTTAAAAAAGGTAGCACTTTATGCAAGGACCATGAAAAACAAAAACAAGTGATTTAAAATGTGCACTTAAAGAAAATGCTTAGTTAGTGTAAAAAGGGCATAATTTCAGGATACGAGCTGAATAGGTGGTCCTTAATCAGAAGGAATATTTTTGGTATGGAATGGCTATTCTAATCTAGTCAGCTGCTGTACTAATACAAACAGTGCCATTTTGTCTTTAAAGGGGAAATACTGAAACAGGACACTAATTGGGAGGAAAGTGAATTTGTAGTAGAACAAGTGAGATGTATGTTTCTCATTCACAAACATTGTCTTGTCACATTATTTTTCTCACAGAAACAACACTTGCAATGATATTGGACTGACATAATTCATTTTCACGCAACAAATGTCAATTCGTGCCTGAAATGGAAGCAAAAATGCTCTGCTTTAACAATTTAACATCAGCAGTCCATTTTAATACACCAGAAAGTGTTTCTTTCTGCGGTTATGAAGACGCAGGCATGTCAAAATTATAGAGTCCGAGATAAATCTGACACAGAGTCTGATTTGTCAAGTCACTTGAGAAAATAGATAGGGCTCATACAGATGATTGTTTCTTTCATTAAAATCAACCACAGAGCGTCTCTACAGCCCAGACTGCAGCTTCAGAGAGCCATGTGGAATTCTTCAGACGTCTCTTGGTGGGTATGAAAGGCAGTCAGCATTGTTTTGAATAGAGTTGAAACTCTCATCCAAGTCCACACAGATGCACAACAAACACCCACACAGAAAACAAAAGCAAAGGAATGCAAAATTAAAACTTTGTCCCAAAAAGAATAACTATTAGAACAATGACTATGACAAAGAGGATCAAAATGACCAGCATCTTTCTGTTTTTCTTCTGATATTGTTCAGCCTGCAAAGAAAATAAAAGAAAAATGTCAAATACTGTATTCCATTGGTTTTAATTTTAACTATTAAAAGGAAGATAAACAAGTTATACTCTTAAATGAATGTGCAGCATGTCTTTATGCTGCCATTAACCTCCTAAAAGCTGCCTTTACTTTGTTTTGCCTGGTGGTCAGTAGGCTTGTAATATTAATAGTTTTCATGCAACATCTGCTTTAACAAGACAGTTTAAAAAAAATAAAAATAAAAAATATTTTTGAAGAAATAACAGCAACCAGTGCTGAAAATTTCAGTGGAATGTTGATTAAAAATTGTGCAAGTTATCTGACCACGAGATGCAAGCTGAAGTTTATTCTCAGGAAGCTAATAACCCTGTCCAACACGACCACGTAGAAGTATGAAATGGTTGGCATATATTTTGAAATAATCTGTGTGTGCAACATTAGATGACAAGCAGAAGGAAAGAACAAAATCAAACTTTGCATCTAGACATCAACATTTTGTATTTGTATTACCTTTTGTAGCTGTTTTAATCCATCTTCTGTTTTAACACAAGCCTGCTCCACGTTAAAGTCGATTCTGTCGAGAACTGTGCCCTTATAGAGGAGAAAGCAAGGTTTATTATTAGTTGGGGATATTTTGCATGCACCATTTCAGCTTTCATGTAATTAGCATATTAGCAGTGTTAGCGGTTTGGCTCAGTTCAGCCCAGAGGACCACTTGGACTTAGAAGTTTTCCCTTGAAAATTCCTTATATAATTCTTATTCTTCCCTTTTTCATAACAAATGTAATGTCAGGTCTCTTTCACAAATCTATTTTAAACCTGTTTTTAGGGTGTACACTCTCACCACCCACCTGCCACTCTGTGAAAAGACATATGATGCTCTTTATGCAAGTCACTGGGGCAGAAACTCACTGACAATTGACCCTCTGTATTTTCACATATGTAGACGAAGGGATTGGTGCCTTTTAGGGGAATGAGGGAGCAAGGATTTGTGGACTCTCCGTCATTAGAAGCCACACTCAGCTCTGAAATATCAAACCCTTACCCCTGCAGTCTCACTGATGTATTGAATGGATCTAATGTCTACACACTATAGTTACTACATACTATACAATCACACTTTCAGAGCTGTATCTTATACTGTGCACCGTTAATATTTTAGGAAAACCTATGAAAACTATATGGCAGAGAAAAAAAACCCAGATCCTGACAAAGAACTCTTATTCCAAAATAAGACGTTCCCGAAGTACAGATTTTATGACCTTTTTATATCTCCTGAATGTAAAAGGAAGCATGTATTTCAAGTCAGCATGGTCAGCACTGTGCAGTCCCCGCAGTTTCTTGTTTTTCAGATTAAGGCTGAGTCAGGAAAGCATGGGCTGAGATGATGTGGACTGTGTGTAAGCCGAACTGTAGGTGTAGTGTTCTGGGATGCCAGAATTTACTGCTGGGCACGTGGTGCCTGGCCTGACAGGCAAACTTGATAACCCCAACAACACACCTGCTCTTCATCACCCTCACCCCCTTCCCCACTTCCTGTGCATAGCTAAATAATTATATAAATCAATTGTAATAAACGTATTGTGAAACAATTTTATAGCACATTCTGTATATATGTGTAAAAGTCAATGATGGAGAACTGCTTTCTGTGCATATGTATATGTTTGGAAACTACTGCGTGGGTGACCTAAATGTTACATGAAACTCTGTTGCTGAATTCTGTGTGGCAAAATCTCAGGATTGATTTAAATACCTGTTCCACCACCATTCCAGCCAAGTCCCGAAAAATCTCATTGAGATCTGAGATTGACTGTACGATTTGTCGGATCTCCCTCTCTCGTTCCTCGACCATAACTGTGTTCTGCTCCACCAGCATCAGCTGGTCGTCCGTGAACCCCTGAGAGAGCAAACAGGACAGAATAAAATTAGCTGGCAGAAAAATAATGGAACTGTTTTCCAGTGGGAGTGCACTGAAATAAGTTAGCAGTGGCCAGCAAACTACAACACAAATCTTTCTTGTCAGCTGCAGACAGAGTCCAAGTCCAAACTATTCAATCCAAATTTTTGTTGATGAAATATGCATGACTAACATTCTTCAACAGTCAGAATGGTGACTTATAAACAAACACATGGGAGTAGCTGATCTGTTGTGTCTTGTGTGGCAAGCTGAGCAAAACTATGAATACTGAAATATGAAAATTCAGAAGTGCAAGAGAGCTTTGTCTTTATAATGACTTTTAAAGATCAGTGGGATTGTGATGTAATTTTTATGTATACACTTATGAGATCCATTTAAAATAATCAACCCATACTGGTGTAATACTTATTTTTTCATTTACAACTTTTATTGGATTTCAGTGGCATATGACAGTAAAGATGGGAGAGAGGGAATGACAAAAATTTCAGGTACCAATTTTCCCAGACATACTCTTTGATGCAGTTTTCAGTCTTTCAGCGTAATTTGTTTCAGAGAGTGAAAAGTGCAAAGATGTGTAGAGCCAAAAAAGTCCCAGGTTTGTGTGTGATCACTCAAGTAAACTTTTAGATGCCACTCACCCTGTCATATAGAGCTAAATCTTCATCCTCTTCCATTAGAGGTCCAGAGTCAAAAAAGTGTTTTGATCTTTCCTCACGATTCTTCATACCTGAAAAATAAAACAGCTAGATGAGGCTATATAGCACCGAAAAGTGTATCGAGAAACAGAAGAGGAAAAGGATATTTTACCCAAACTTGATGATGATGACACACATACAGTATTTGAGAGTGGCAGGAGTAAGACAGGAGATAACGAAATAATCACTGTCACAACCATCAACAATTGAGACGTATCTTTCATTAAATCATCAGACATTTCCATCAGTCTAACCAAATAAACACAAAAATCGGTAGACCAAGAAACAAAAACAGGCTAGCCTACTGTTATTCACCCAATCCCACAGCAGAAATGTCTTACTGCAGTACACATCAGCTTAAAACAGCACTAGAGGAAATGTTACTGAGGGAAATGTCTTCTGAGCAAATACATAATCTACTTTAAGTATACACAGTCTATTCAAAGTTGATCCAATTTCAGTTTTGTTTAAACATGAAATTTAATCAGTATATTTCTCTTCCTGGTCTTTCCCTGCCTCTTCAGAAAGCACCATGAAACAAAGCCAGGGTTTCTGGGAGAATGTAAAGGAGTCCATAATTTCCTCTCTCTCTCTCTCTCTCAAAACCATTAACAAACAAATGTAATGAAATTATAGAGATGTCGAATCACAACTGCAAAACTTGATCTTCCTCATTTCATGCTAGACAGAGAAAAGCAGGTTGAGAATCAGGTTTAGAAATACTAAATGATTCTGGGGACACTCACACAAAAAATTACAACTTTCAGATTATAAAATCTGTTGACTTTATCTTAAACTGTAAATAACAAAAATATCTATACAAAACCAACACCTCAAAAACTACAGAGTATGCCAGATTATTGTAATTAAGGAAGAGATCTCTTATGCTTTTTCAGCACAACAAGCATATTATCTTAATCCTTTCTCAATACAAGACTGCATATATTAAACTGTCTTTTTTTTTTTTTTTATTCTATTCCACTAATAGCATGTCTCCTTCATGGTTCAATACAAAGCACAATAAATTTCAAACAGAGCTTAATTAAGTGTCTACTGAGATAATTATCATCATTATATGATAAATTGTTTGACATTCCTTGTAATATCATGTAGCCAGATAAATGTCACTGCAGTTCTTACGTTTTAGGTAGCTGGACTGTGTGTGTCTGAAATTGGTGGACAGGTCCTGTAGGCTTTGTGCCAGAGAGGAGACCACATTTCTCAACAGCCTCTCTTCTTGCTCAGTGCAATGGCCACAACGAGACTGCAAACCTGTCACAGCTCGCTGACATCGGTGGAACATCTACAAAACACCCACACACAAAAAACAAAAATAAAGGAGAATTAAGACAAAATGGTCATTTGAAACCTGTCTCAGGAGTCCATATCTCCAACTTTCTTTTAAGATGCAAATCTAAAGTTAGAGGTTACATACTGAATATGGGGGATATTATGCTTTAGTAGAAATAACTATTAAGAAGAATATGATTGAGAATATGTCAAATAACTAAGGCCAATCATTCTTATTTCTATGAATTACTCTACCTGTGTAATCTCCTGAGTAGTGATTTCGATGGCATGCTCTTCCTCGCTGCTGTCATCCAGTGTGGGACGATTCATATGCTTGTCATGAAGTGAAGCCAGCTCCTTCATCTTCTGCCGAACCCGTGTGATTTCATACTGGATCTGAAAGGTAATACCTCCTAGTTAATGCCAGTAAAAATTATTATTACTGTGTACTCATCTGGCACCATTCATCAGATGTAAGAGCAAGGGACTTCCTGAGGCAGAAGATTCCAAATAAATCTAAGTTAAGGTGTATGATATTTTGCAAAGATTTGAACTTTGAGAAGGGACTCGTTTGGTTCAAAGCATGACCAAAGAATTACATTTGCTAAATATCCATACTTTATCTACTGCATTTGTTATTTTTCCACCAAAACATAAAGACAGTTTACATTGCAAATGATCAGATCTGCAAATTGATGTCCATTTCGGGTCCCATTCCAAGTTTTTACCTCATCAACTCCATCTACCCATTTGGGCGGCAGTTTTTTGGTGACTCCGATGGCAGCTTCAGGATCCAGACTGATTCCTGACACCAGGGCCATTCGGTCATCAGCCAGCTAAAGAAACAGAGAAAAACAATTCTTGCATTAAAATGTTTTATCTAAAAGTAGGATATCAGAAATTTGGTGTAACATTTTGTGAGAGAAATCTTACATAATTCTACCACAATGGGATATTAGGAACAGTACCTCATCAAGCTCCTAATATGATTGGCAGATAGCATTGTGGTCCCATCCAAGAGAACAAGGAAAAGCAGAAAAGGACAGAAGCAAAAGAAAGTGAGCCCCAGAAAATAAATACTGACCAGCTTTACAGTATTTTTGCATGCACTCTCATCAACAATTAATTTAAACTACAGTGATTATAATTAAATGATAGACATGCCTGATATAAGATCACACTGTACAAGTCAATTCAAACAATTTTCACTTCACTATACTTCATTTTATTTGTACTGCTAAGTTCATTAATCACATTAACTGTAAAACTCAAGTGAAAATGCAAAAATAAAGCACTTATCCACCAATAAGTAATAAAATGATTCAGCTTAAGTAAAGGAGCACAGATAGAAGAGAGACAGAATAGAAATGTATGAGTCAAGATGGCCTGGGGTGATTAAGTTAAATAAAGAGCAAAAAAATTGCTTCAAAGGGGAATGAGATAATTTAAAGTTAGTGAGAGGTGGGTGTGTACTGAAAATGGACTAATCATGCCTTTCTATGACTGAGTTACTCTACATCTTTGATAATTTATTGGTCACTGATTAGCCCATACCACTGCACCTTGCTCATGTCTGTCTTGTTCTGGATCAACATCACTCTTTTATCATGAGTATTATTTTGACTGACAATGGAGCAAAGTTGGTGACATAAAACCTGGTGTACAACAGCTTCAGTAAACTTTTTGTTCATCTTGTGGTGTAAAGGCAAAATAATCCTAGTTATCATTGCTGTTTTAGACAGTGTGCACACACCTGAGCTTATGCTTTGAATGGAAGTGTGTCATAATTAGAGAAATGCCAAATGAAAGTAAATTAAAGTCTCAGCTAAAAATGCTTATATTTAAGAAGTAGCATTCATAAATACTATGCAAAGGAATGAAAAATTCACCAGCTTTCCAGTGTCAAACTTAAACATTTTTATAACTTTACTGTGACTGATTGACCGCATGCTGATGTAATTTAATGAAAAGAACGGGTGAAATTTTGATATGAAAACTGAAATGATGAATTGAATGCAGTAACTTTATCATTCACTCTACTGAAAAACTCCTCTGTGAAATCTACAACTCCTTCATTCCCAACTCAGAAACAGAATAATAATCACCAACTGCAATTAATGTAAAGACATTTTGGTGTTATTGGTGCAGAGACATTGCAATTTGGAGAATTTTATAACAATTACTGACAAAATACAGTATAAGGACAAGATGACCAAACACACAGTGCAAAGGGACACAAGAGGACAAACAAAGCTGCCGACTACCCACTTTTTATATAAACGTCTTATATCCAATATTCAATATTTCCATTTGAGTAACATAGCATACAGCATGTTATAGATTTGCGCAAGTGTCTAGTAGTGTGTTAGCCCAGTGCACCATGAGGTAGTTACTGTATTTTAAGAATATTGAGATGTACTGTATGAAATAGTGTGAGTGCTGAAAAACATACATCCCTCAGGCTGACAAGTGTCACTGTGAGCAAGTAATGTAGGGTTGGGCATACATTTTACATGGCTGTCCAAATACCACCTGAGTAAACAAACAGCAGTGAATATTAGCAGTAGTAAGGCTTACAGACTGCTGTACTGTATAGAGAGGAGGAACGCAGATTGTGAAACTTTGTAGGAGCTGAGTCCAAGGAGGGCTGCAAGGCTCTAAAATGTGAGGACTGTTGGACATGTAAAGGAGAGGTGATGGTTATGTCTCTTGCAGGAATTAGCTGGAGAGATCCTGTCATTCAAGATGAATGACAGGATGGGTCTTAAACAAACATGGAGGGACTCCACAGTTCTGTGCTTGAGATGTTCACCGGTAGCTGCCCTGAACAACTGGAGCACTCAGCATAATTCCTCACAAAATGACTCTCTAGTCTGGAGTACTGAGCCGTAGCACTTCTGATGACTTTGTTTAGCCAGTTTTTGGCCAGGTGGTGTTCCTCTCCATTTTCCTCTCTGTCAGCCTACTCCTTGATGTCCCTATTGGTCCTCAGTTCATAACTGACCCCAGCACAACACTCTATAATGTGTCACACAAAGATGCAGAAACAGGCAGTGTCTATGTCTGTGTATGGAGTCATAACTATCACTTGCATATCTGAAGGTCTCTGCGCTGTACTACTGAAACAGTCTTTGTAGTCTCCTAGTTTTGCGGCCCACTTTCACACCACGGTTTTGATAGGTTTGGCTGTCCTCAGTTCAGTTTTTGTATGTACATTTGAACCATATGGACCATTGCATGGTACAATTTGCCCTGTGCAGTTCCATATTGCCATCAGGGATGCCAGAGAACAACCAAGTTAAGCAGAAAAAATAATGAGGGTCAGGAGATGTCATTGTTTGTCCTGTTCAGCAGCTTAAACTCAGCAGTTTTATTGGTCATGGAGAAAACACTGTAGACACAAAGTGAAATACTGCATCCTTCACTGATGAGATGTCTTAGCATGTTCACACCCATTGTCTTTAAGTCTACTAGCTGGAAGAAAGGAATCCACCTTGACGAGCGAGTCACTGGTTGAAATATTCACAGCGGAGTGGGTGAATGGTTGCACACACCCGACAGATGCTTTCTCTGCTGTGTGCACTGCCCCATTTCTCATCTACTGGAGGCGTAAAGCAGACTCCATCACAGGTATGTGTGTCAGAGTCATGTGGGGTGTGTGCAACAGGGTGCGCAATCACTCACTGTTTCAATAACAAAAAGCTGTCAGTGAGCCCAATTTATGAGATTGTGGGATGAATGCTATAGGATTTTGGACTCATAGTTCAGTCATTTTGTAGCAAAACACTTTGATTACTGTGCACAAGCTGTTTGGAGAAATCTGATGGTCATTTCATACCATTTTTGGGACTCTAAACCTGCAGGCCACGATCCTGTCAACATTGCTGTTTGGGAAAGACTGAGAGGCAACTGTGGTAGCTAACTGGCTCTTTGTTTGGTGGTCTTACAAACTTCAGTGGAGCTTCCACTGATGGGGTGAGTAGACTGTCAATGACCAAATTTTAATTTTGGAGTCAACTACTCCACTAACAGTGTGCAGGGAATGCCAATACACTTTATTTTGTACAACAAAATTATTGATTTATGCAAAATTAGGCTGTTTTTCCAATATTCTACTTATAATGGAATCTACCAGGGAACAGATAAAGAAAGTGCTTTCTCATTTTTTCTGCACTAGTACGGTTTTAATGGTGACAAGCCCTACAAAGGGAAGACTCCAGTATTTTTCTGAACAGTAAAGAGTGAGTTTGAAAGGAAATTTGGCTTGACTACAACTGTTCTCTGCACTTGCAATTTGAAAATGTTTTTCTGTGTTGTGTTTTTCTCTGTTGCAGATTTTCATTTAGATGTAAAGCTGCATACCTGGAAAAGGGTCAATGTATCAAATGAGCAAAATTCTAGCGGTAAAATCCAACATAGGAGGTCACTGGCACAATCAAAGGCACAGCCCAGGTCAAACCATGATGCAGTTTTGCTAAAAGCCAGGTACAATCAAGGACGTAGGAACCGTTCATGCATTATCTGTCAAAATTATTGACCCCCACCTGCCCACCCACCAAACAAAATTTGCTATTTATCTAACCAAGGGCTTAAGGACTTACTACCTCAGACAATTTATCATTTTTGTGTTACCACTGTTGATATTTTTGGTGGCTATTTGTGCTGATTCATCATTACTGTAAAAATATATATGCTTTGATATACCCCTCCTCTTCTCCTCCAACACACACACACACAGTAATGATCACAATCAATCGGTCCTACGCCCTTGGGTGAAATCACATAGCACAGCTACACTAAGAAAAATCGCCACTAATAATTGACGAGCTTACTAAGACACACTTCAAGCTAGCTAAGTCTGCAGAGTGACTGGCTACATCAAAACACACACAATAAAATGTCAAAACGATCCAGACAACTCACCGCAGCATTGCTACGTGAACTCAGAGTACGACGGGGGTCGTATGTACTCACTTGCTCAGCCAATATCTGCCGGTTTTGGATTGCATTGTTCCGCATTAACAAGAAGGCATCGGTCAGACGCCTAGTTGCCATGACTACGTTGCTTGATTTAACCCTAACTGATGTACGTATCAAGCAATAATGTATTACTTATTGTCAACTTGCTAACCCAGCGCTTATGTGGATCACAGAATACGGCAACGGTGCTAACGTTGCTCTAGCTAGCTTCAGGTTCGCCTGCGAAGAGGCGAAGAAGGACGAAGGAAACTCGCGATACAGCGCGAATAGTGAAAAACAAATAGTTTTAATAATCTGTAATTAACACGCAATTCTAAGACTAAAGAAAAAACATGAACACATGACTGGAAGATGTATTCTCAAATTCGGAATTTTTGTTGGGAAACGTTATCCCTCTCTGGCCAACTACGGAAGTAGAAAAACGTAAACACCTACGTAATATGCGTAATCTGATTCTTCTTCTTCGTCTTTTCCTCCTCCTTCTTCTTCTTCTTCTTCTTCGTCTTCTTCTTCATCTCCGCGTTTCCACTATTAAAATCCTTTACCGCCACTTACTGCTTCGGCGAAGAAGTAGAAAATATCTTACACACTGTTTTCTTTCATTAAATAAAAAAATCCTAAAAACAAACAAATAACAAAAAAATGTTAACATTTGTCAAAAATATGCATTTAATAAAGAAAGTGATTAAAATGTACTCTACTGTTTATGCAAACATTTATTAGTTAATGTGTTTTAGCCGCATGTCTTCATCTGTATTAATTCAGCAAATTCACTCATGCTGCTATAAACTCTTTTTATAGCATACAGCTGATAAGACTATGTTCACTGTTTCTTCATCATGGTCAAATTAATATAAATCTATAGTGTCTCTTCTTAATTGTCCATATTCTTAGGATGTCTTCATTACATTCTGATATAGCCTAATTCCTTTAGCTTTTGCTTCAAGTAAGTTGCTGAATTGCCACATATATCTCTGTTTCAGATAGCCTTAATTAGCCAGGGCATCTGCAGCTAGATTTCACTGACAAGAGCCCAAATAAATCTCACTAATGCCATGAATTAATCCTGAGTTATTTTAAAGTAGGTCATACAATACATCTTGACAGATATGTGAGTTGGGAAAAATAATAGCAACTTGTAAGTATTTCCTCAGCTAGAAACTATGATTTATACTCCCTCCATATTATATTTTTCACTTTTCCATGGCATGTGATTTGCTTTTTATAATCATGTCCCATAACATATCAATGAAGAGTAAGAGCTATTCAGTTACAATTAGTGATCTTTTAATTGAATCCTTCCCTGGCTTTCTGATAGGAATTTCTGTTGCCTCCCTCTGTCTGACTGGTAGTTTCTTCTCATACAGTTGCTCACAACTGAAATCTGATCAAATCCCTCTTCTCTTTTTTGAGAGGTTTCCTCAGATTTGGCCATCACTCGATCTGGTTTGACTGATGTAATTGAAGCACTCAAAAATCATCCATATTATCATTCCCTTCTGTTTATTACACCTACAAAAAAGTTCATGGCTTACAGGTATCTGCATCTTATTTCACCTTAAACCCTTGTCAATCATTCTGCATGTTTTGGGGATTTTATCTCTAAAGTGTTTATATTGCTTCAGCGCAGCATATCTGACTCTTTACTCTTACTCTCTACACCTGGGTCTTCATTTTCAAATTTCCTGCATGAAACAATGTGAGCTACACTGCATAACATCTTTGTTTTACTTGTGCACTCCAACCCAGTGTAGAAGTAATACACCCTGTGTAACAAATATACACCCATTGGTGTATTGCACAATGTGTGCATATCTAAGGCAGAGGGAGGGGAGGAAAACAAGGAGAATATTTGGACTTATGCCCTCTGTTTAATGGCATTTAAAGACACCAAACTGCTATGGCTTGTAAATTACAGAAATAGACAATGACTATAATTTTAATGGTTTACTATTTTGAATTCCAGCCAGCTCATTTTACATGTAAGGCCACAACTGCAGAGATGGTCTGTACATTTATAGTTTATAATCTAGATGAATTCACAGTAGGCCCTATTCATAGTATTTACTTCTTTTGCATATTTCCATTCTCTCCTTGAGCTTGAAAGGAGAGAGAGCCATATCTCATACTTTCAGGCTAAAGCTGCAATATTTAGAAAATGTTTTGACCGGGAAG
>OMKZ01055600.1:15162-29311 GCA_900302535.1 Neoniphon sammara
GGTGTGTGTGGGTGTGTGTGTGTGTGTGTGTGTGTGTGTGTGTGTGTGTGCGTGCACGCGCGAGGCAGTGCCACTAACTGTAATTATGTCGCTAAAAGCTCCTCCTCCGCCCATTCTTAATCCCTTATATCCGCTAATACTGCGACAGACATTTACCCAGAAGTACCAGCTGCCAGCTGCCGTCAACCAACATATTAAAGTTTCCATGTTTTAGATCTCTCGTCTGGGACCTCCTTTTACTTCTGCCATCCGCCACCGTCTATTTAAGCGACAAGGTAAGACGTCTTTAATGATTCAGGCTCAGCCTACTTTGTAAACCAGCTCTCTACCTGAGTGACTGACCACCTGTCGATCACGGAGGAAACCGTGCTCATAATGAATTAAACAATTATGCCCGCCAGTCACCCTGGCTTGAAATTATAATCCTGTCTGATAGATGCCCCTGTTAAAAGGTTGGTTTTAATTGTTGATTTTTGAATGGCTGTACTAGACTGAGAGTTATAGGTCGCTGGTTAAGCCGTTGTGATATTAAAGTGGTCTTAGTGGGCTGGGATGTCCCAAAAAAATCATAGCACACTCTGTAGCCCTGAAACCTGGTATTAAATTAATTTTCTTTACTTATCTGTTGTATTATGTCGTTTAGATTCAATGTTATTTTCCTGTCCACTTAGACTCGGTGCTTTATGATGTTTATGCAGACGTCTGTGGAAAAACATAGGGACATTTTCATCCTATCTTCCCACTGAAGATTACAAAGGTGCAAACTAATCTCTGTGCTAAAGTATGACATAAGATTTAATCAGAGGGAGAGGTCATACTTTTCACTGAAAACTGCTGGGATCTCCAGAAGGGCTCGGAAGGGGAGCCCCAAACTGTCAGACCTGCCTGCAGGACAGACGCAGATTCATCCACAGATTCTTCAGTGAAAGCGTGTACAAGGAGTGTGAATTAGGAAAGAGAGAGCATTATTAACTGGTGTGCAATTCAAGGAATGGAGAGAAACCCGTTCATGTGAGTCATTGTTAAAATGTTATGAATGACCCAGTGAAAGTCAAGCAGATCCTTTATCTCTGTGTCCTCTCTTAACAGTTACAGCAAGTTTCTGCTCCATGGTGGCTGTTTTTATCCTCACTGTTGTCCTCTTTCATCTGATCACTCATTGACTGCCCTGGGATTGATTTCTCTTATTGATTTATTCAGTTTGGTCAGCATGGCATCCGAAGAAATAGAAGGGTCTCTCACTCCAGTGGATTTTATCCAGCTGCAGCAGTACATGGAATGTAAGTGTCAACTTTTCTCAATCACGTTAAATCAACAGTAAGTGGGAATATTGCCAGGTTTTAAATATTGTACATAAAATTGTCCTTAAAATTGTACTTAAGCAAGGAGAATTTGCCCCTCAGGAAATCAATACAGTAACACAGAAAACAATAAGATAAAGGCAGTGGGGTAATAGTCTCTAAGTTTCAAAAGGTAGCCTCTTTTGCAGCAGTAAATCACTTAGAGAGCTGCACATACTGTGCAGAGGACGTGATGAGAGTAAACCTCTTCATTCTCCAGAAAAACAAGTGCAGCTTTGTTGCCCATCTGCAGCAAGGGTCAGGTATTACTTAACTTTGCTATTCTCTTGCGTTATTGCACATAGAAAAGCTTTTATGAAATATACAGGTGCATGCACAAGCCCAGGGGTTTTTATCCCATACAGAATTTCAAACACCTAATGTTGACAGGAAGCTGAGTGGTACGGGGAGTTCATTCAGCACTAAAAATATTCTGCCACACACACACCCAGAGGCTTTGAAAGAAAATGAAATTGGTCTGTAGCCTTTGAGTGTTAAGGGGAGTATTTTTGTCGCTGGATAATGGATGAATGGATAATTATTCCTGTTCCTATCAGGAGCTGAGAAGAGCACCATTGTGAATGGGATACGGGAATATTACAAGATTAGGTTTTACCATTCACAGCTGGGATTAAGCACCTAACAAAGTAGGATATGTACAGGAGCTCTGTGTTACTACAGGGGTGTCAGCCTGTCTTCAATCAGTGATGTTGGGAATGTATCCAACCATCCAAGTCACCAAGCTGTTCGAAACTCAATCTTGGTGTTTTTCTAATTGGGGACATTTAGAGTAGTCACACAGACGGGACAGATGTTCATCAGAGAAGCTTTAATGGCATTAAATTTCTCTGATTGAAATATAATACCATTTTCATCAACTGTTGTTTTTATAAGAAACCTGTATCCCATTGGACTCATTATTTATACATCATTTCATGTTGAATATCACCTTTATAGACAGCAGTTTGAGGGTGAAGGATGTGATTAAAGAGTTTCATGCCGGAGGTCGGCTGGTCCAGCACAGGCATGGAGAGGTGAGTCATCGAGCAAAATTGATGTGAATATACGGTTTGTGGATTGAAGGATATTACACACACTAATATTACTCACCCGATGTTTTTCCTGACCCCTTGTCTCCTCAGTGTATCGATGCAGTGGGGTTCTGTCTCTTCCTGAAGACCTACCTAGAGGTGGACGACTTTCCTGCAGATTTCTGCCAGCGCCTGTTTCACTATTTTCAGAATGTGGAGCAGGACGGATCTGTAAAGAACCCTCAGCCCAAAGGAGGTAGGCCTTTTTCACAAGTCCGATCCCCTGTGTGCACCTCTTCACCCTCTGAAAAAAGTGTTTAAAGGAACTGCACTGAGTGCTGCAACCACATCAAGGTGTGAGTGATGTTGGGAATGCCCAACAACACAACTTGAAAATAACAATAGAGAGAGAGAGACGCAGAGGGTGGATCCTGGAGGACACGCAGCCTCAGAAACTGTCCACCACCCACCTTTTGTTTTGTTTTTCTGCGCTGATTGTTTTTATAGCTTGTAGCGCTGCAGTCATAAGAATGAGGCCATGGGCTTAGTTTTGCAGATCGGTGCACCTGTTCCACTAACCACTATAAAACTCAAACTGCAAAATTTAATTTGAGTGGGACACTTACTTGGGATTTATTAAAATGTTCTTGTAATTTTGTTGAGGAGGAATAGCCAGGGAATAACCTGCACTACAAGCTGTAATTGTTTGTACTGTTTTTAATTGAATGTTTTGTTTACAATTTTTAAATTGATTATTCTTGTTATTCCTGTGGTGAAGCCAAAGTCAAATTTCCATATTGTGGACAGTAAAAGTTAATGTGTTCATACTCATATCTGTATGACTAACTGCTTCTGTAAAACAGCACCACATTTTATTGTAAATAGGGAAATAAAGAATCATGCTGTGGCTATTTCAGTCAGACAGGATGTGGTGTTTTCAGGCCTCTGCAAGGAAAGGAGGATTTGCAGTTTGGTAAAAATGCTCTTGCAAGCAACCTGCACATTTTTTATTTATTTATTTTTTATTTTCAGGTGGGGTCTTTCTCCGTGATGTGTCCTGTTACTTCTCTGTGCTGGAGGAAGGACAGCCACGTGAAAAGCTGGAATGTTCGTTTCATCCATCATAAGACTTCTGTGAAATGTTTAATTAGTGTATAATTAATAGAATGATTTAATTGATGATTTGAAGTGAACAAACAATGGCTGCATCATTGATTGACTCACTGAATTATGTTTTGCTTTCAGTTACTTTCAAACTTTATGACAAAGATGGCAATGGACTCCTGGACAGCTCTGTAAGTTACTGATAAGTTTCTGTTTGTGTTCTGTGTTTAGAACAATAAATGTCCATGTACAAGGAAATTAATATTATTTGCAATAAGCCCTTGTTTTGATTAAGAAAAACTTAAATATAATAGCTGGAATATAATGCTGTTTGGATCGTGAGACACTGCGTATCCTATCTCCTGTTGGTTTATATGATGTGGAAATTTCAGTGCTATGGTAATGTTCAGATTATTTTATCAGTTTACAGGAAATGAAGACGGCTATAAATGTCTTATCTCAAGTGTCACCATAACTGGGAAATAAGCAAGTACCCAGAATTTGCTGTTAATACAACCACTTTTTCCCCCTCTTGTACAGGAAGTGGATCGTATCATCACCCAGATGATGCGTGCTGCCGACTATCTGGGTTGGGATGTGACTGAACTCAGACCAGTATGAGCCTAATTTTGATGTTTTGTCATAGTGATATTCATAAATGTTTTATGTCACACAAGGAGGCTTATATCATAGAAGTAAAAGGCAACTTTATTTCATATTAACAGTGTGATAATTAATATGTTTTTGTGATCTGACAGGTGTTGAAGGACATGATGACAGCGATCGATGTGGATGACAGTGAGACTGTCACCTTAGAGGAGTGGGTGAAGGGAGGCATGAACAATGTGCCTTTACTTGTGCTACTTGGACTGAAGGTGAAATAACATAAATATACTGTACTGTACATATGACAGTGTTACATGATAGCATCCCCTGCATCCTTTAGTGTTACCTCTAAAAGTACCAACAGTTTCACTTTCTGTGGCTGTATATACCACAGTATAAAAACAGAATCATCTGTGTATTTGTTCATGAATGTACCCTCTTGGTTTTCTTTGATATGCTCCTTCTCCAATGGTTTCTCCTCACCTCCTCCACAGATGCCAGAGAGGGACGGGCAGCACATTTGGAGGATGAAGCATTTTAACAAGCCGACCTATTGCAGTGTGTGTCAGAGCATGCTGCTCGGTCTGGGGAAGCAGGGACTCTGCTGCAACTGTAAGAGCCAACAGCAGCCACTAGGGAGCAACCATGTGTCTCATAGACAGAGCCAAGCCCTTTCCTTTAGACTTGTACGGTGTTTCATTTATCAGTATCATTCACTCTAACCTCATGAGTAAATATTCTATTCATGCATGTAATGAATTATACATAGGATCTACTTGAGAAAGCCTTGTCCGCAAGAGCACTCTTATAATATTGGTCCATTATTATTCTTGCAGGCTGCAAGTACACTGTCCATAGTCAATGTGCCAACAAGAATCCTGAACCGTGCGCTCGTACTTTTGTCAAATCGAAAAAGGAGATTGGTGTAAGAAGCACATTTACCTCTCTTCATTTCCATTTCCCTTCTTCAGTTTCTTATATTGTAATGAACATCAAACCCACTGTTTCATCTCTTTCCCTCTCATCTACAGTTACATTTACATTTACATAGGCATTTGAGTGTCAAGTTAGGTTATATTTGTTTTAGTTTAACAAAAATAATTCATGTCAGCTCTCTCCATTACTGACTCAAAAATGATAAACACATTAACAAGAGGGTACATGCAGCGTGCATTAGTCAGTAATCAGCGCAACTCATCCGTATTTTTAGAGTGCAGATTATTATGGCCTGTACACTCAGTACATCGGGCAGATGCAGCCTGTTAAATGTCCTAAATATACAGGAGCTTTGAAGCCATGTTCTTTTGTGTACTTCCCTCTTTTTTTTTCCTTAACGGCTTTGCAGCCCTGTGCGGGGGAATGGCCACACCCAGCACTAAGTCACATAATGTTAGTAACAGTTCACAAGTTGCCTGGGGAAGCAGAGTTTTCAGTGTGCTGAACCAATACTGAATGTAGAAATATGTGACCGTGTCAAGTCACTGGACTTCTGAAAGGGCAGAAATCTGTAGCCGAACACAACATCCACAGCTGTTTGGTGTGCTGCGAGGGGTGTGTAACCTGGCTTGATGCTTCTCAAGTGAACAATAGATTCTTTTGTCTTTAACATTTAGGGCTGGGTTTTTGTTGTGACACCACACTAGTAAGTCCTGTCCTTTGGAACAGGAATAGCTCCCAGCATTACGCACTCTTAATACAAATATCTTTCATGATAATCTTGTTGACAGAGTTTGAACTTGAGCATGGACACAGTGCCTGGGGTTAAAAGTGGCATTGCATACTCAGACTTGCGCAGACATGAATATGACAATATGTGAAAACGTTAGGTAATTACAAAAAGGCAAGGCAGGAGCAGCAGCGGTGTTGCAGTCATCTTCATAGGTCATGGAAACAGGGCTAGGTAGGAAAAAAAATTGGAACGAATAGTGGGGTTATTTTCCTCTCCCATGTGTCACAGGTGCCAGCCCACGGCTGGATCACGGCTGATTGTAACTCCAATAAGTGTCAGGTTTGTCACAAGAAGATCAAGACCTCAGCAGGGAAGCGCTGCGTGTGGTGCCACGAGATGGTGAGGATTTTGTGTGTTTGTGTACTCTTCAACGCATGAAGAAAAGTAGAATAACATTTTTTTCTATATATGTTCACTAAGTCTTTCTGCCTCTCTTTAAGCGGCATGATGATTGTGTGCTCTCTGGCTTATCGTCATGTGACTGTGGCCCACTGAGAGATCATATACTCCCCCCATGGGCCATATATGCTGTCTCAAAGGTAAAATGACCCGCCACCATAAATTTAGATGGTGTTTCTCACCTTCACTGACAGTCAATTGTCTGACTCTCCTTCTTGCTCCATCTCTTTGTCCCAGGAGGAGGACACCAGCCTGTTGAATGTCACACCTGATGGCCACAACCTGCAGGTCAATGACAGGGACACGACCCCAAATTATCCTAACACACCTTTATTCTGTTTCCAACATGACACCCAGACATTTGCTCTGTGAGGTCCCTTTCCAATATTCTGCACAAACAGCCACTTGTGTATGCACTTGCCTAAATGAGTGGGAGGAATGCAATAATGATTTACCCACAGACAGATAGAGGGCTGTAGAAAGCGGGGTTAAGTTGTTCCCTACCATAAGAAAAAAAAACAGCAGCTATGGATAGTCATGCCTACAATCCATTAACATCAGCGGCTCAGATACATGAGGAATGGTACAGGTAAGAATATACTGACTTGTGATAATTTTGTAAATCTATAGGCAAAAATTTTACGGTCTGTGAAAGCCTATGAATTGAAGAGTACTCATTATACTGTGATTATACTGTGATTCATCCCCCTTTCATCAGGACACTGTAAACAGGTGCCAGCCTACAGGAAAAACAGGACTATTAAATCCTTTGTGCCACCTCATATTCCTAGTAAACAAGGGAAGAGGAGGCTAAAACATAACACTCATTCCTTCTTTAGTTAATGCCAGGACTGTTATTATCCATCCAATTATTATTGGATGGATATTAAAACTGTAGAATGAGCTGATTGACAACATATGTTCATTTACACATACACATTGAAATAACTATTTGTCAGATGAAATGAACATATTCCAGTGGATCTTATTCAGTCATGTATTTGTCTTCAGATTGCTCCAATTCCAGACACCCACCCTCTGCTGGTATTTGTAAACCCAAAGAGTGGAGGAAAGCAGGGTGAGAGGTAAGCATCTATGGTGTAGATATCAGTAAGCATAATCTTTCCATTTTTACATCTAAGAACAAGAATATGCTCCCACTTAGGTTTTTCTGCCTGGGTGTGCTGCCATTTAGTTGCAAAACTGTGTGTGTTATTTTAACAGGGTGCTAAGGAAATTCCAATACCTGCTGAACCCACGTCAAGTGTATAATCTGTCCAATGGAGGTCCTGCGCCAGGGTACAGTAGTCTCTTTTGCCACTGTGGGTTTCAGAGTGGGAGTGGCAGTTTAAATGTATGTTGATTTAAGTTTCTTCCCATTAATGTTGTGTGTTTATATTCTAGACTACATTTCTTCCGCACCCTGCACCAATATCGAATCCTGGTGTGTGGAGGAGATGGGACGGTTGGGTGGATCCTGGATGCTATAGGTACTGCAGGCTCATTCTGGTTTTATGGATGTGACTGAGATTATTAACATAAACCCAATTTGATGGCTAAATAGTTTATCTGTGGTTTCAGACAGAGCAGAGCTCCAGGTGCATCCTCCTATTGCCGTCCTGCCTCTGGGCACAGGGAACGATATGGCCCGCTGCCTGCGCTGGGGAGGAGGTATGACCATCAAAAGTTTTGCTCAGAATCAAGCGAACATCACTAAGTCATGACACTGCCTCACTGCAGACTTCACTGTCCCGTGTCAGGGTATGAGGGGTCAGATTTGAGTGAGATCCTAAAGGAGATTGAAGGGAGCGTGGTGGCGCCCCTGGACCGCTGGAGCATTCAGGTGATACCAGATGACCCCAAGGAGGTGGGAGACCCCGTGCCCTATGAGATCATCAACAACTACTTCTCCATCGGAGTGGTGAGTCACAGCCTCGAGGGTTATGAACTGTCGAATTACCAGAGAGGAACTGGTTACATTTGATTATGATTACTGTGATCCATGAAACAGCGATCAGCGATCAAATTATTGATACTTTTGAAAAACATACTTGTAGTAGAAGTGTACAGAGCATAACTGAAGGGGGACAAATTTGACTGTGAGATTACAGCCATTTTATGGAGCCCAAAATGACAGTGAATCGTGGCTCTGACAATAATGGTCATTATAATGAAACTAGAATAAATTGCCTGTATAACCTCGCATTTCATAAACATTGGAAGCAAAGTAATAAACTGAAAGTACTCAGATCACTCACATTGCTATCTGGGCCAATCTAAAGGATTAACCTCTTTTTGTTAAGTGCTTGTGTGATGTTTTTTTTTTTTTTTTTTTAATGTGTTTGTATTATTTTGCCTTTGTTTTATAAGGTATCTCTCATTGAAAAGAAATCTTGCTTCCTAGAGAGACCTAGCCAAAAGAAAAGAAAAACATGCACAAACATCATAAAAATAGTGCAAATACAAAGTATATAAAAAGTAAAAAATATATCAAACTCTTATAAGGCTTGTAAATAAACAGAACGGTTTACAATAGACACCATCTCTTGCCCTTCATGAACATTTTAAATTCTTTCATGGAGGTCAGATAAGACAACTTTAATTAATTCCATTTTCAAAGTAAAATATCTGCTACAGCACAATAGAAATATGTCTTCATCTGCTTGCCTGTATGTATGTCAATGTGCCTTTGTGTAGGACGCCTCCATTGCTCACCGTTTCCACTCTATGAGAGAGAAACACCCTCAGAGGTTCAACAGCAGGTGAGTGGGAATTCAGAAACAATGTAATAGAGCTTATTTTTTTTTATCAGCAATATTGAAGATATTTTTTCTTTGTTGTCTTTAAGAATGAAGAACAAACTTTGGTATTTTGAATTTGCCACTTCTGAGTCCATCTCTGCATCTTGCAAGAAGATAAAGGAGTGTCTCACTATTGAGGTCAGAACTGGAGACTCAACCTATATGACAGTCATGTTTGTTTCACTAAACCATTTGTAATTCATGAAAAGGATCATTTTCTGATTTTTTTCTTATGCAGTTTTGCCTGTTTCATGTTAAGCTGTTTATCTGCCTCCACCAGTGCTGCGGGATACCTGTGGACCTGAGCAACCTCTCTCTGGAGGGCATTGCTGTCCTCAACATACCCAGCATGCACGGCGGCTCCAACCTTTGGGGTGAATCAAAGAAGCCTGACAGAGGCAGCATGTCAGAGGAGGAGCCTTGTGAGGTTATCACCGACCCAGAGCTTCTTAAAACGTGCTCTCAAGGTGAGACCTGCTCTCTCCAACATCCACCCACCCACACTGCCATTTTATAATTCATGTGTTCTCACTGTGCCTTTTCAACACAGATGCCACCAATATCCATCATCAACATCCATTATTTTTATTTTTTAAAACTCTTAGACACATTTGATACATCCTCCTTACAGATATGAGCGATAGGCGTTTGGAAGTGGTGGGGCTTGAAGGGGTCATAGAGATGGGTCAGATCTACACTGGGCTGAAGAGCGCTGGGCACAGACTGGCACAGACCTCTCAAATTACCATCAGGTTGTCTATATATTTGTTCTTATTACACAGACACACATATGGACATACTACTCTTATATAAATGGTATAATTCAATCTCTTTGTCACTCCTCTCCATATCCAGGACCAACAAAGCCCTGGCCATGCAAATTGATGGGGAACCCTGGATGCAGCCTCCTTGCACTGTAAGTTTTACGAGCCATTTACATCCACTGTCGAGACTTAAGACATTATGTGTGTTTATAAATGTCAGTACTAGCCCAATTACAGCGCACAACAGCTGCAGCTCAGTAATTGCAGCTTACTTGAACAATTTATATTTAGTATTATGCATTACAGAATAACAACAAAAGTTACCTAAATGCTCAGTACAATCATTACAGTCATTATGGAGAGAAACTCTAGCTGTTATGATTTTTGAAAAATGTCCTTGTCACAACAAACACTAAAACGCTGATGCAAGACCTCTATATACAAGACTGCCAAAAATATGCAAACAAATTCGCAAACACCAAACTTAACACCAGACAACCTGGAAGGGTGTTTTATGAAATTTGTAGAGAAGCTTATAAATTACACTGGCTTGGTTGCCTAGGTGCCAATTTAAAGGAATGTGAATCCAGTTGAATTGCAATTCCATTTGAATAAATATTGATGTCATCAGCTTTGATGGTAATGCACTTTTAGAAAAGTAGTTAGTCTCCAGTCATTTTTATAGTCTTTTGTTTCCTTTTATTTATCCTAGATCCACATAACTCACAAGAACCAAGCTAACATGCTGATGGCTGCGCCGACAAAGCCATCGGGCTTCTTCCACCTCAAGTAGAACCCCGGCTGGATTACAGCAGTGAGACGCTACCTTCCAGTCCTCTGAGGAGCACTGTACAAGATCACCGATATGAATGGCAAAATGATGCAGGATGCCAATCCTCTTATTATTTCAGTAAACACTCAAGCTCTTTTTTCTTACTCAGTGTATATCTGATGTATTTTTAAAAAGTATCATTGTGTATGTCTTTTGCACATAATCCACGATATAATTTCATTTTATTCCATAACAGAAAGCAGCTAGCACGTGGGCGGCGACCACACTGACCAAATCAAAAATATTTTGTGCAAATTTCTCCAATTTCCTATAATTTCAGAACATCAACACATGACACTAAAGTGTTGGAGTGAGAAGTGTGAGTGTTTGAAGTTAAACTCGGCCAAACCTCAACATGCAGTGTGTTGTGCTTTGGCTGGTTATCACAGCAGCAGCTGCTTTTTGTCTTTGCAGGTGAGCGCACCATAATGTTTCATAGCGTTTCAGTCTGATCGCCGTCATTGTGTGCCAACTCCGTTGACAGAAATGTTTTTGTTTTTTCTTTTGCTAAAAAGAGCAGGACACAATTTCACCACACGTTGATTTTACATCCATATGAACAAGCATTTATGTGTTTGTGTTTTATGTTGTGGTAGCTTTTACTGTGGTAAATGTAATTATTTTCATTTAACTTCCCAGTAAGTTTCATCTGCAGTTTGGCGCACAGCCAGTGACTGAACTGCCTGTTTCTCTTTGAACCTCACTTGCCACCTTGTCAAACAACACCAACCTGTAAGTGCACTGTAAGTGTTTACCTAATTGAAAAATATATTTTATGTCATTGTTTTTTACTGTTTCTTAAATATGTGATGAAAAGACCATGTGAGATATACTGTATATGACTGTATGTGACTGAATGTAGTTTTATTGAGTGGCTCTAGTTGTGGCTGAGTCCTGAAAGTGCTGGTCAGGGGAGGTGAATGGTTTAGTTTTGCCTCTCTCATACAAGAGATTTCAATCTCAAGGGACTTCCTGGTTAAATAAAAGTTAAGCCAAACCAGGACAAAGTACAAGCAACAAGGCTGAACTGGCTATTTCTAGGTCTGGTAAGTTGGGGCTATAGATTGTTTAGGCTTCCACCATCATAAGAAATAAAAACAGATTACCTCTCACAAAATCCTTCCATTTTACAGTATACCTCAAGGTAGCTTTATAGGCTGTATAACGAGTCTCCCCTTGACTAGGCTTCTGAAAAATAACCACAAATTATACAGAAACCTAAACTTTAATGAAACTTTTAATTGCATGGAGTTGCACATAAAAGTGGTTAAAGTCGCCCAAAAGTTATTTACTTTGTATAAGAGGAAGAGGGAGTATGGGTAAGTGTCTAGGTGAGTGTTGGTGAGTGTACGTTAAAAATGTCATTTAAATGGCATGTGCTTTATCCTTTGTGAAGATGTGACTGTTTAAAGCACAGGCCGATTCATTTGAAACCTAATTTGAATGCATGTCGTAGGTCATTTTTCGGAAACTTAGCTTGTGGGAGTTTCTTAATCATATAAGGAGTTGGAATATAATTACTGGTATGATACCCAGTTACCAACCAGAGGCAGAGAAAAGCAACATTATGGAGTCTATCACAGCTGCTGTCCTGCACATTGCCTGCAAGGTGAGAAATGCAATAAAATGTTTAGGGGGGTTTGTGTGGCGTGTCTTTTAAATCTTTCACTTTCAGGAGTCAGCATGTGTATAATAATAGCGTGTGTATAAGAGTGTAGTAAGAGTGAGTGTTATAGACTAGGAAATGTTGATTATCTGTGCTCTTTAAATATTTGTATGTTTACTTAATACCTTGTCTTCATGTCAAGCTGTTTAGTAGTCATTTACATATGTGTCTTGGCTTATTATAGAATCATTTACATTTACAGTGAAACACATACAGCGTCACACTGGCAGAATATTAAGAAGTGGGCAGTTAAAGGCCCAGTCTGCATTTCCAGTGTGGTGCCATTCAAACACTCCATTGAAACACTATTGCTGGTTTTTGTTTACATATAGATTTATTCGATTTTGAGACTTTTTTTGCCACTGTAATTTTGTCTGAGATTTTCATATATGTAAAGACAGTGTATGACATTCAATTATGCAGCTTTAAAATATTTACTTACATTTACAGCTTGTAAACACTGGAGTGACACAGACCTGTATTTTAAGTTACTATGTGCTATGGTTCCAGTAATGTTATTTTCACCTATGGTCAAATAAATTCCACATTTAAAACTGAGATATGCCTGGAAGCAAATCTCTACAACACATGGACAGTACTGTTGTGAAAGTATGAAAAGTGTAAAAGTGTTAGGCATTCTCCTTGAGTTTTGACTATTCTTGAAGACTATAGAGTAAGATTTGAGTCAAGATTGTCAAGTGTGCTCCTATGATATGGATCACCAGAAGAAAATACTGGAAAAATGTTGCATAGAGATGTTTTAATGTTGTTGTGTCTGGGACTGGCCTGGTTCAGTTCTTGTGTTACCTGTCAAAAAGAATATTTGTCAACACCCAGTGTATTAACGTGTATTTACCTGTGGAAAAGTATTCTGAGTAGGCATTATTACTGTACAAACTGAAAATCTGCATCTCACTAATACATTAAATCTCCTCAATACGAGGGTGTGACAACATGAGGTGAGTACAAATGTAATGTTTGGATCAGTCTGGTGGGAGGGTGAAGAGGGAGGGTTGATCCAGAGGTAGTCAAGAAAGGGGGAGTCCAAGTCCAGCAGCAACAGGCTCTGGTGTAGTTAGGGGAGCTCAGTCCAGTTGGGTTAGGTTGGTGAGCTGAGGCTGCAGGGGTGTGGTGTGCATCTTCAAGCAAGAAGTGACACACACACACACACACACACACACATATTTATATTAAAAAGCTAGACTCTTCCTCTCCCTCACATAAATATACAGACAATTCTAAATAAGCACTGCTCTATATGAAAGTTACAATCTGTGACATTGTCATATACTGTACATACTTGTCCATTTTTTTCTGAAATAGCAGTAATTCAACCTATCTCCAGTTAATGGAAGCTTTTCACTTGCTGTTCTAAACACTGAGTGAGTACAGGTCTTTCCTGAGACTGATGCATTTTAGAATAAATAGTAAAAGAAGAAAAAGGACCGATTTATATTGGAATTCAAACTTGAAGGTGAAGGAAACATTTGTGTATCATGTTTAGATCACATAATTGGGCTGCAACAGTGAAAAGCATCCCATCTGCCCTAATTAAGACACCATACCCATTTGTGTCAGTTATTTTCTGATGTTGGGTATGGTCACCGACAGGAAGTCTTCTCTGCACACAGGAAATGACAAACAAGGAAATGAGTGAAATGCAAATCTTTCTCCTAGATAGCTCAAGCTATATTTAACCAGACAGATGTGCCCAAATAAGAATAAATGTGTGTGTGTGTGTGTGTGTGTGTGTGTGTGTGTGTGTGTTATGCGACTGCATTAGCTGGGCTCATTTCACTCTGCAGGGAGAGTCTAGACTCCAGCTGACCATGTGGTATCCATCTCCTCTCTGGTACTTAAAAAAGAAACCAGAAGTT
>OMKZ01055602.1:22515-34275 GCA_900302535.1 Neoniphon sammara
CCCACACACACCCACACCCACACACACACACACACACACACACACACACACACACACACACACGCACACACAGAACTCAATAGGCTAGAACAAGAATTGTTAACCGAGAGATAATAAATCCATTAATATGTGTTGTTTGTTCTTATCCCTAAGGTGCGGACTATGATGCAAGCTACAGTTTGTTTTTTGTTTTGTTTTGTTTTTTTAAACCATGAAGAAGAGAACAGAATTGGCCAGTTACAGTTTTGTCTTACTCTAAAATGACTGTGTTAGATTTATTTTTTATTTCATCTTTCCAAATTTTGTAGAAAGATTGGACCAGTTGGTGGAATCCTGGAGGGGTGAGAGGCATATGGAACATCAGTGTCTGAACCCAAACCAATCCGGGCAAATCTGCTGTGAAGTGAACAAGTCACTGCTGAGTCTCTAACATCAGTACACCAGCATCCAAGCACTACTGTTGTGCCCTTGAGCAAGACACTTAATTAGCCCGTGAACAATCACCGTAGAACTGTACTTTGGCTGACAATGTGAAGCTTAGAGGCTTGTGTGTGTTTGTGCACATATTTTTGTGCCACTTTTACCTTGACAGGCCTCACTGAAGGGATCAGCAAAATTTAAGTATATTTTTCAGATGTTAGCTGATACCTAGGTGTTGATTTGATATAGAAAACAGTAATACTGACAATAATACTAGGTGGTACCTCCACAAAAAAGTGTTGAACAGCCAATATTTTAGGCGTTCATTTAAGCAGGAGATCCCCCAGGTTCCCTTACTGGCTCTTCACCCTACAAACACTGCCAACTGTTTTTGCAACAACACCTAACAAAGCCGGAGGCACCACTACTGGAACTGAATCCAGCTCGCCTCAGTGGTGAGCTAACATTTTTCTACCGTGTTGTCCAAACGCCCAAAAGCCACAGTGCTGTTGTTTCAAGCTAACATGCAAATACATAAAAATCATAATATTACACGACATGGGACAAGCCATTTCTTAACAATCAACGCAAAGATATGTTGCCAAGGACTGAGTCCTCCCTGTGTCTGCCCTCTGATTTTTAACTGTCAACTAAAAACAGATCTTAAAAGGAAAAAAATCTATCTATCCATCCATCCATCCATGTATGCTCTTTAGAAAAGTTTCTGAAAGTTTATAAAAGTACCGTAAAGGAGGCAAACAATCCCCAGACCATGGCGAACAGCGGGAGGAATTCAAAATCCATAAGAGAGTCTTTAGAAATAAGTCAGTCTGAGCTCATACGCTTCCTCAGTGTAAAGACTTTTATTTATTGTGATAGCTCAAACTACTTTGAAAGGAGCCATGTAATTCACATGAGTACACAAAATAGGAATACCGGGCTTCTAATGTTGTTTAGAATAAACAAAAGCACAGTTTGCTACCAAGTTCAAGCAGATGAGCAACAGAAGAGGGACCTTCATATTGTGTTTCTAGACCTGGAAAATGCATTTGGTTTGTTACCACAGAACCTTCTCTGGGAAGATTTTGATTTCATTAGAATGCCAAATGTCAGCAAAAATCTAGTTAAGGCCTATTTCCAAGAAAGAAATTGCTTCATAACACTGGAGTTTACCATGACATGGCAGCACATGGAAAATGGTATGATAGAGAAGTGTGCAATTTCTCATGTAGAATTCAATATTGCAATGAAAGTAAGAAATTAGAGCAAAGGGAGTTATTGGATGGTAATGATAAAATTGAGTTTGTCAAGTGCTGAGGAGGTTATAAGGTGTACCATATGTTTGCATTGTTGAGACCAATATCAAGGTTAGAAATGGTTGGGCATGGTACGACTGAGGAACCAGGCAACCACCGGAGGAACCAGTCCCTGTTCATGCCGGGGGTGAGTTCCTGGGCCCCCAAAACGGTTCCTGCAACCAAAACAGTACTCTCCAAGTTCCTGAGGACCGTCGTGGTGTAGTTTTAGTGCTGAACATCCCTTAATGGTTAATGTATGATGCAAAAAAGTAGAACATTTTTAAACAGGAGGAAGTGACTTCAAGTACAAACTAGACATGCTGTCGATGAAAAACAGCGAGGTGTACCCCTGAAAGAACCTGAGTTTGGCTTGATGGTGGCACCTAGAAGAGAGGGAATGGGGTCACCAAAGTTGATAAGGTTCCTTCTCTAGGGGTCATAAATGTCATTGAATGATGGTGGAAGGTGAAAGACCTCATGATGAAGGTCATGAGGTCTAAATTACATTCATTACATCCATTCAAAATAAAGTTCGAATAGAAGTAATGTTAATGTGTGAATTGTATATATAACATCACAAAGTTAATCCATAATCCCAATGCTACTTTTAAATTGGCATAAAAAAAAATAAATAAATAAAGCTGGATGCAACCTGAGGTTTAGATCAACATGGCAAGAGCACCTACTGTACAAGTAGGAAATGGGTTGTTTCAGAGAGGATTTGAAAGCTGTATGCCTAGTGGTGTGGCGTTTTTATTTGAAGTAGAACAGAATTGACAACATAACTATAGTTGTCAACACTGAGTACTGAAACATCTTGACAGTTATGTTTGTAGCGATCATTTAAATTGTTTTTGACTTTTAACAGTCACTGACAGACACTGAAACACTATAAACCCTTTTTAATGTTAATTATCCATACTAATGAATGTTGCCACCACTATAAATGTACTTGTGACTGCCCTTTGCTGTTAACATTCTTGTTAAATTGTCTCCCTACCCTTGACAGCTTTAAATCCTCAACATTTCACTGTTTAAACTCTGACAATGGTGGATTTATGTCTTTTGCAGACATCTCCTTACAAGATGTAATATCACTCCAATTGGTGGAGGGGAACTATAATTAAAGGTCACATTTAAAATATTTAAAAGGCTATTGGGCTCATTCATACAAGTGTGGTAACAGAATAGTAGTCTGCAAAATCAATAATTTTACCTAATTCATTAATTTACCACTGCTGTGAATATGATGACGGGGCTGAATTACCACTGCATTGCACTCAGCTGGAGCCTGGGTGCCAGCCAATCAAAATCAACATGTTAATTAAGCTTTATATATTTAACACCTTGTCCATGCTGTGGCAGTGCAATGGACTATATAATGGCAAAACTCTCTCCCACAGAACTCTGTATTTTGTGAGAAAAGATGGAAGCAAACAACTCAAAATCTGCTGCAAGTGCAGTGTTGCTAAACCAAATCATATCAGACTGAAGGAAAGTTTTTTAAATCAATCAATCAATCAATTAATCAATTATTATAGTAATTGCAAAGCCAGGTTGTAAGTTATATTTATTAAATATTTTCACGTTCACAATTAATAATGAATGCCCTGGAAACACAATGTTAAATATTTAAATTTATTTTCATAAGTGATCATTACTTTGTACACTAATTAGAGCAGGTGGCATGTTTTCAGTGTGGTATGCTTTTATGAGTCGCTTTTACAAAATGCAAATTATCAAAAGGGGTGGGCGTATGGGGGCAATATTAATGCTAATGACCAACCATTTCATGTTTTATGAAGTTTTATGAATAAGCCTGTATATTTCATTGTTTTTCCCGAAGTCATGAAATGTCACATTCCGCTCCTCTTGCTGTACAAAAGTGCCTTTTTAACAACTAAAATCTCCTATTGTGGGCTTTTTGTGTCATTTTCAATTTTTTAAGACGCAACAGCCAAATGTTTCACATTTTGGCTAATTAGTGCCAAACTGGGAGCATGGTTTCTATAGCAAGAAGGTTTAGGCAGTTAGCATCATGAGCCTGAACACAGGACACTGTGCATTCAAACTCCAGTCTTGGCTGAGATTTAACCAAAGCTGGTGATGAGAAACAGTCAGTAATGAAGAGAACACCCCTCAAGGCACTATCAAAATCAGTTCAATCAGTAAAGACCACTGAATTAATTATTTTCTTTGCTGTTGGGAGGGTGGGCAAAGTGGAGAGTGATGGCCACTATGGCCTAAATAAACATTTTCATTAAAAAAATGACTCTGTTGAGATAAACAGGTACAAAATTTTTTTAATGTAATCATGTTTTTCCAGTGTATTAAAAAGAAATGATTCTACTTCATGTTTTATTGGTGTAGGGAATCAAAGTAATGAAGATGATAGTAAAATATTATGTCTTACTAATTTATTGCTCACTTACCTCACTCAATCATGGTTTGTGCATTAATGGACCTGAGACCCAAATCCATTTTATCCTCATTTTCATCACAACTGTCATTCTCAGACCAAAAACATGAAGAATCAGTCCGTTTGCCCATCACCAGAAATTTAAAGCACCTCAGGGACTGAAAGGTGGCTTTTTAATTTACAAGCTGATTAACCCTGAAATTACCAGAGGTTGACTGAGGAGACAATAATAATAGCATCAGTAAGGAAAGGTAATTCAGAGGGTCTTCTATCAAATTGTGTGATTGACAATACAATTCTGTGCTACTTTGAATTATATTAGCTCTAACTCTATCATCACAAACACCTGTGCTACCATTGACACCACCACAAACAGCAACAACAACAACAACAACAACAACAACAACAACAACAACAACAACAACAACATTAACCCACCACTGAAGTTACTAATGACTGTTTCAAATTTCAACATTTACTATTATTTTGTTCTTTTACTATTAACACATCCCACAACATGAAGATGCTCAGTGTCTACATACACACTGAACATGATAGGAGCAGCTTCCTAATACTGACTTGCAGCCCCTTTTGCACAACTCATGTCCCCGTTGTCTCAAATCTTAACTAGAAATTTCATAGTCATGGCTAAAAAATGACAATTGTCCAATGGCGAAAATCCCAGATCAAGATCACCACCAAAATTTTCTTAATCGTTCCTTGACCCAAGGCTTATCTGTCCACCAAATTTCATACCAATCAGTTTATACGATTTAGGATGTCTTGCTGAGGGACTGGAAGACTTTGTTTATTACCTTAGTGCTTTAGTTTTGTTTTGTTTTGTTACAAGCACTTTTGAGTGCAAAGACGATTGAATTTCTATCTATCTATCTATCTATCTATCTATCTAATTCAACATTCATTCTTCTGTGTCAAACCTGGTTCATGGCCTGAGCTCACAGTGTTGCTCAGTGATGAGAATAGGCTGCGGAACTCGAGACACTGAAATCATCACAGTTCATTTTTAGCGTTTCATGCCCTATTAACACCCATGCGAGGTCAAGCTAACAGCCATTTGGCATTTAGCAACATGGGGCACACAGCCCACATATCACCCTCAATTTTCAACAGCTTAAATGTGAGAAAAGGGGTTTGAAATACGCAATGACATTGCTGGTGGCGCTGAGGGTGTTACACTAGACAAGAGAACTTTCAGAGGCAGATTAGTCCACCTAACACAGCTAATGGGACAGATGTGGCATTATGCACTGTATAGAATAGTGATTGCTGAATGAATACAGTATGTAGTGATATATAAAGTGCTTGCTGTAGACTATTGAGCTGAATAACTTTCTATAGTATCCTGTTGTCCTTGTATCATGTTTGTCAGTGTGTACTGAGACAGCTAAATCACAAAGCGGTTAAAGTGATTCTGTATCTCAAAGGATACAGCACATTTAATCTCTTCAAACCCTGGGTGGGTTTTGTCATTACAAATGCATGCTGCTCGGCCGAGCTTTGTTCAAACCCACCTAACTTTATTTTAAATTGTAGTGCAGATCCCAAGGTTTCCAAAGATACAAAATATGTCCTGCTGAGTTAGAGAGAATGTGTATAAAATGATGCACAAGACATCTAGATATTTTTTATTTGATATAATGTTGCAGCAATAAAATATTTCACTGCATATTTCAGCAGACGCGGAATATGTATGTGACATAATACAAGACAGATCTTTGTCTTCCCCCCCCCCTAACTGTGGAGCTACTTAAGGGAAAATTTATAGGGGTTCAAAGAGGTAAATTTTCCAATTCGGAGGAAAACAAAACAAAAACAAAACAAAACAGTGGCCGGTGAGAGGTTCAGCAGCATCACGCTGGCACCTTCTCCTTCTCTTTTACTTTTATTATGTGTCACTCGATTGTCACTGTACAGAATACCGAATGATCTTCACTGGGGGAGTGAAACTGACAAGAGAGGGGTAAGCATTCAGTTCAGGGCTGATGCTCTGATATCATATGGCTCTGGCTCTCGCTGTAATCTTTCTCTAAATGAGCTGGGGAACAAGTGTGTGATGTTCTGCATGTGTATGTGTATGTGTGTGTGTGTGTGTGTGTGTGTGTGTGTGCGCGCGCGCGTGTGTGTGCGTGCTCACATTTAACAGAGATCAGCACTCCCCCCTGCTGGAGGCAGTGCAGATCTACCAGACTGTGAGGAAAAACACAATTGCCTTTTGTTGCCCTTCAGAAACAACAAAGATCGATGTGGCTATGAAACAGTAAGGAATATATTACCCATAGGAAAACACTGAAAGTGAAGTTTCAACTCAAGAACCTCTATCTACTTACTTCTCCATAACTGAATTGGATGAACTCGAATGCCTGATTGAGCACCCCTGGAAATATGCTTAAAATTTGCAGCTCACACACACATATATTGCATATTCTCTCTGCTGTGCCTCTGCCAGAACTTGCTAATTAAAGCAGATCCTGCTGGCTGTCCAGAGCGGCGTGCTGTGGTACATAGACGGAAAGCAAGACTATGTAATTAGTGCAATTACACAGTTTCATATGACCATTATAAGGTTCAGTGCTATGGTCATAATCATAAAGTGAATGCATTAAGGTTTTCAGTGGCGTAAAGCTCCATATGACTGAGACCGTATGGCGCGCATATCAATGTCCTGAAGACCCACCCAGAGAGGGAGAGAGAGGGTCTCTTAGCATTCCACTTGAGACTTTGTGCCTCCACATTGCAATTTCCTGTTTGAGTCTTATCTGGAGCAACCTGGAACTGCACTCCAGTGAAGCCTCACACGGCTCCCTCCACTCACCTGCCTCCGTCCCATCTCTTTCTCTCTCTCTCTCTCTCTCTCACTACACAATGTCGCAAATTAGTATGCAAGGAACCGGTAAAGCCTCGCCCGCACATCAGTCAGTCTGTCAGTCAGTCAGTCAGCTGTCTCACCGTCAGTCAGTCAGCTAATCGTTCACCAGCTAACTTGCTTGCTGAATTACACATTCAATTGCTTTCTTGGTTGATCGCTCAGCCGCTCAGCCAATTTATCACTTTTTTTTCTCTTCACTCGCTTCTTTCTCACTCTGCGATACATCCACAACAACACATATAGCAGAGAGGCAGACAGGCCTATGCATATAGATAGAAACGGAGATAATAGACAGAGAAAGGGAGAGAGATTAGGGATGAGCAACTTGTTTACTAAATTCTTCGACAAGAGCGGGCCGAGCGAACAGCCAAAATCGCTTGTTTGAACAAGTTTTTGAGCGAGGACGGAAAGGGAATCAGATCAAGCGAGGACAAACTTGCAGCAGACAGATGAGGTAACAGGCTCCGTTTTGTTCTGTCAGCAACATCCACGGCGCGTGCACGTCCGGAAAGAAAGGGAATAATTGACATGACACTCTAAATGTTACAAGTGCATGTACAGTACCGATGCACTTTAGCTAAAAACAAAAACAAAAAACAAAAACAAACATGTTCACAGGGGTGGTGAAACAGAAACGACGACGACAGGATGAGCGATCACAGCTCTGAGGCAGAAAGCAGATGAAGAGTGTTTCTTATATCTGTCAGACATGTGGACTGATGTTGGACAGCTGCGGTGAATCCAGGATATCTCCCAAAATTGTCACCATAGCAACAATGGGAATATAAAATATTTCTCCCTTCAAAGGAAAAAATAAAATCCAGGCACCCACACTGCCTGCCATTTATTTACTTACTGAGGCCATCAGATACATTTCTTTAATTGTAACCGAGACACAGTGTGAGAGACAGAGGGAGATTGGCAGGTAGGGCAGGAGACTGATCCCCTGTTTCTCTCATGATTACATTCTGTTCAGGCCCTGTTGCAGGGAGAAGGAGGAAGATCAAGCTTCGGCCACAGAATATGAATTTTATATCTGCAATGCAGCCGAAAGGTCCCTTCATGTAACAGCCAGCCTGCCTTTGCACCGGGCCTGATTTTTTATGAACAACCACAGGACCCTTTGGTTTAATATTAAATGTCAACTTTGCCATGTATTTTATTTCTACTATCGATACACTTCACCGCACCCCTTCGCTGCACTTTAATGTAATTCTTTCTTTTGACAGTTTTTGCTATAAGGTGTCATTCTGCAGGCTAAATTTCATATTCCTGCTCATGACACATCATTATTATCACTAAGGCAGAGGAAAATCATTGTATGGATCCATATGGAGGATTTATTATCATTATTATGATTCAAAGAAACAACAAACAACATTCATAAAAATGGAGAGGGTGAGCAATTTAGTGGAACAGACAAAAGAAAGAAAGACAAAAACAAAAGAATTGATCAATAGAAATCTTGAATCACCGGTACCAAGCTTTATGCACATGTGCCAGGCAGTACATAGTCAAGACATTGGCTTGTTGTAATAAAATATTCATGGAGTGCTGCATGTTTCAGTTGAGATGGGCTATATTGAATGAAAGATCATTAAAGTCCATCCACCGGCAGTGTGATGGATGAGTGAATATATGCTGACAAATGCCTCATCAAACCGTGCCTTAGCAAAGGGTTTTACAAAGTCATATCATAAAGGAAGCAACTCTGCATGGTTTTCAGTTAAGTGTGAAATTTTAAATAAGAAACATAAATAAATAAAGAGAGGGGAGGGGAGGAACGGAAGTGTGTTTTAGATTGCTGCAGCTACAGTATTACATCTTTTCACTCTAAGGTGAATTGAAACCAAGAGTCATACTTTCTGCCAAGGTCATTTATGGGGAAAAACAAACCAAATGCAGAATTACCTTTTTTTTTTAATTGACCCTAATGTATAATTTAGATGTGAATGGTATCAGCTGACAAGCTGTCAACTCACCAGTCACTGAAAACAGTGGCCATTGTGTTTACTGGACAAACACAAGTTATAAACAAAAAGTTCACATCCAGGACGCCGTACCTACACCTCATTGAACTGGACAGAAATCAGCCCTGAGGCCACAACAAGCCTTGCAAAGCCTGATATTCCTTCATCGCATTTTTCTGCTTCTCCTCTGGTTCGCCCAAGAGTTCAGTTGTCTCTCCATATAATGGCACTCAGTGATCTTCAACCAGCCAGAATCGTATATCATATCCAAAGGTTATGCCTTCTGTACAGTTCTTGGATGCAATTTTATTTGGGTAAAAGTACTATTTTCTTGAGGTAACGGATGTAGATAACAGATATTGGTGGTTCTACTTCTTTTGCTGTGTAAAGAAGTATTCATTTCATGTTTATGTTTATTACAGGGTGGGTATATTGGTCTAAATTTGTGCTGACATGATTTCCGGATTCCTAAGTTCCCTTTCATGGAGTCTGTGCTTGATGTCTGTACTGGTGGAGTTTTCGTGCTTTACTTCAACCCAAAGGTATGTAAACATCTCATCGCGTTCCAGCTGCTTCTCCTTGATTGCAGTGCACGGCTGTCTTGATGTTTATTTTCAGCACTTTAGACTTTTCCACCACCCCAAAGCCAGGTGGTCTGCAATTTGACTCGACTGGGATTCATTTGCATACAAGTTTGGTGAGAAGCCAGTGTCTCACCAACAAGGTGTCTGGCTGAAGTGTCCTTGAGCAAGACATTTGTCTCCTACCTGTTAACTCAATGTGAACTGCTCCAGGTAAGAGTGTCAGATACATGCATGAAATGTAAGTATAAAATAAGTGCATGCACATACAAGGCCAGGGCTAATCCATTAAGAAAACCAGTTCCTTCCATTGATCAAGAATTTCCCAAACTGAGATCAATAAAGTCCATCCATTCATCCATCTATCTATCTACCTTCTCTTCTGACCTTTAAAGGTTTGAGGGTCGATTGAAATAAGGATGCTTTAGACTCAACTGACAAAAAAAATGTGGTGATGGTTGGGTCTACATGGTTCTCATCATAGCACTGACTCACTGATAGATTACAGTTCATGCTTATTCCATGTTTTGTCAGTTGAGACTAAAGTATCCTTGTTTCAATTGACCCTCCACAATTTAAATTTCTGAATAATCAGGGAATGAGAATAACCTTTAAATAGTCTGTAACTTTCTCTTAAGAATACATGGTGCAACTGACCTGTGAAGAAATTTTTATTTTATTGGTCATCCCTTCAATACGAAAATAAAACTTTAGCCTACAACTACCCATCTGTAGACGGAGGCTCTGTATTAAATTGGATGTATTGATTGGTGTAATTGCCAACTTCAGAGACGCTGACAACAAACTATTGTGATTCCACGCCTCAGGTGTCCCAGTGAAGCTTTGGTCTTTAAAACAAGGCCCCTAACCTATGATTTCACATTGATCAACCCCGATGTTTCTATCTATCCTGTCCCTTTGGATTAGCAAGAAAAAAAAATGAAAGAAAGTGAGGTAAGCTCACCTTTCGCAACCTCACCTAGATGATACTGCCTCAAAGAGATCAAAGAATATATGAAATGACATAATGTCAATATGACATTTTGTTGCCAGAGGCAACATGGCACTGAGAGGCAGCGCAAAGATTAGTGTGAGGGGAAAATCTGGCAAATCCAGACAAGTCAAGGTCATTAAACACACACGTCCACACAGAGACACACACGGTTACAAGCATACAAACTCATCCAGATGTGCCAATACATGCAAAAATGCACATCCAGATATTCACTAATATACACACTACATGCACACATGTACACATAAAAATACATAAACTGACATGAACAGACATGCATACACATATATCACTATCGCTCTCTCTCTCTCTATCTCTCTGTCCCACACACACATGCACACACACACACCTGTAGCACCCCATAGCTGCTAAGCTTGTCCACAAATTTGCCCTTTTATTGTTTTGTTGTTGCTGTATGCAAAACACCAGCAGCTTTCATTATTACGCAAATTAAATCAAGTTGCTTTCAATTGTGCAAATTCAATGTCAGTATGATAGGCCTTGAGAAAATGTAAACGACTTCGCAACACAACGCGTTATTATAAAAAAAAAAAACAACATTCATTATGTTGTGTTTGAAAATGCTCACCCATGCATGTTAAACAGCTGAGCTCTGACTCACAATCAATGTATGTATTGTGGTACAGTCGATAATCAACCACAGGCAGGCTGATATGCATACGCTTTCCACAATGGTTCTCTCAATCCCACTGACAAGTCACAGGGAATGAGAAAGGGCGTGTGTGTGTGTGTGTGTGTGTGTGTGTGTGTGTGTGTGTCAGATGGAGAGGCCAGTACAACATGCACCTACACACTCAGCCCAACCACCTCGGGCAATATCTGTAATCTGCATAACAATGTAATTATAATCTGCCTGGTGCCCCCCCACCCCACTCGCTTCACCCGTGTTACAACAGCAGCGGTGCTGAATCTGCCTCTGATTGTTTTGGCAGATCATTGGCTATTTCATCGGCGGAGTGAATGACGACCACATTGAAGAACACCTCACTTAAAGCATTAATCACAAGATAATTGGATTGAAAATTAGGGAGACATTGCCTTTGTATTCCATTAGCTGGAGTGGGCTTCTCATCACTCTCTGGCAGTGAGCGCTCCCCTCTCTATAACCTGTGCCCACCTCTCTTCCTCTTCCTGGGTTTTTTTTTAGAA
>OMKZ01055606.1:0-11172 GCA_900302535.1 Neoniphon sammara
CTAAGGCTGCCCCCGACCAAAGATTTTCCTCGTCGACTAGTAGCCATTAGTTGACTAGTCGTCGCACATCTATGATGTTAATTTAAATATATATATTTTTAGGGACGTCAGAAAATGGTTTGAACTCCGAGGCTGAGAGAAAATGTAATAAGTAGCCTGACATAGTTAACACTGTGCTACACTATAGAGTAATACAAAACTGTAACAATGAACCTTTAAAATCTAAATTCTACAAGCACAGGCAGGACGCGAGCCGCCCGTTAACAACACCGGAAAGAGCGCTAATGATTCTGAAGTGGATGCGCCTATAGATAGAAATGTACATTAAGTTATATTTGCAGTAAGCGAGGTATTTTAGCTTCTCCAGTCCCCGTGGACACTTAGATAAGCCTAATAGAGCATATGACACAATGTTTATTTATCTAGGCTAGCTACAGTGGCCATGCTAGGTGGCTAACGTTAGGCTACTTACATGTTTCAGATGATACTTCATGTTTGAGGATGACGAATGAACGCCGAATCTTTACCTGCAGAGTTTACATGTCACCCTCTTGAGGTCGTCCTTTTACCCTATCAAAATCATCCCACACTTTGGATTTCCTGCCCGATAATACAACTATTGTGTAAACACGAATGTAAACTGGCACACAGCTGCCACAGTGACTGAGTGTCGCCACTTCCTGTGTCCCTTGTTTCAAATTAAAAGCGCAAGGCATAAGGCACAGCTCCCGAATTTTTTTTCCTGCGACTTAACTGTCTAATAAAAACTTGGTCGACTAAAAACTCTTCTCATCGACTAACGTTTGGTCAACTATTTGGGGGCAGTCCTAATCATAACACCTGCTATTTCTCTTCCTTCAAATGTAAATACAACAGGGCGTAAACACTTGGCATCTTTTTTCCAACCACCAGCACCTTTTTTTTTTTACATGAAATCCTAAGGGAAGTGACTGCTTTGCGGCAGCACTGCGGCTGCCTTTCAAAAATCGCTTTTGAAAGTTGAAAACAGATTAATTTTTTCAGAAATAGCACTCCGATGTCAACAGCTTTTTTGTCAACCAGCCAATCCCTACAAACAATGTCAGGGGAGAGCCATCACGTCACCATCACTGTAAGCAAACACCATAGAGATAGAGCAGAAAATGCCAGTAGAGAGACTTGTTTTCTTAGTTAGTGAATAGTGTAAAAAGTGTAGTGTAAAAATCCAGCTGTCTTAGCAGCGTAAATCACACAATATAAATGCATTTTCACTTTTTATTGAAAACATGACATCTTTTTCCTCTGCTGTCCCTTCAGTTTGGAGCATCGCAGACCAGCCGGTGCCAGCCAGTGTGTGCTACATTATTCTGGACCTTATGGGTGGTTCGAAGTCACAGCAAAATAGTGATGAAGGCTGGAATGCTGAAAAACATTTCATCCAACGTGACACAAATCGTGCTTTAAAGTATCTTTGCTGGTGTGTGCAAATTTTTCAAAGGGGTAAACCTCAAGATCCTTTTTTTGTTTTTTGTTTTTTCTACTTTAAAGCTGAACTATGCTTATTTTTTTTATTTTTTTATTTTTTTTTCTTGTTGGTCCAAATTGCAGCAAGACATAATTGCTGGAATTTTCATTCATTTCATTAAATAAATACAGAAAGAAAGAAAGACAGAAAGACAGAGAAAGTGAGGACTGAGGAATTGAGTGGTCAGCTGATGTCCTCTCTTCCTTTCCTGCCTCCATCCATCCATATGTCCCTTACACGACATGCATCAATGCTTGTAATGTGTATGTATGTGTGTGTGACAGCCCCCATTGATCGCCTGTCATCCTGATCATATTACAGCCCCCTCCCCTCTAACTCTTCCTCCGATTAGATCTACATTTTTAATTTCCCTCCACGGATGACAAAAAAAGATGTGTGCGCAGGACGGAAGGATGGAAGGATGAGAGGAGAATTTTAGATGGGGATGAGTACAGAGACGTGGGGGGGTCACAGGAGGTCAGGGAGAGACAGACAGCATACAGACAGTACATGTTAACATGTACCACGGTCAAGGCCACTGTTACTTCTCCTGTTGTACTGCTCAAAAATTAAGGAAAACTTGAGTTCACATTTTCATTTTTTTATTTTTTTTTTCAAATTGCTTTAAATTGTGCTTCTTAGACCCAGTGTAATAAAACATGTTCTACACATTAATGTCAAATGTCAAGGGTAGAAAAAAGAATTGTACACTTTTACAAATGTTTCAACACAAAAATCAGTATTTTTGAAGTTAGTAGCAGTACTACTGTTTTTGGATTGAAGGTACCAATATTTTGTGCGTGATATCTGAATTTCACCATTTTTATGTACAATATGTAAATAAATTAATAAAAATGAATAAAAAAAAGTTGTAGACTTGTCAGGGTTGAAAAGTCGCTGAAACAGTGTATACACCATGGAAACCCACAATACTACTACTACTACTACTACTACTACTAATAATAATAATAATAATGACAGAAATAATAAAAAAAAATCAGTAAAACTCTGCTTATTGGCAAGGATTTTATCTAATCTACACACTTTCAATATCATATTTTGGTTCAACTATCTCACTGCTAAAAGTGAAACAGAAAAAGCATTTAGACCACGGAAACCCATAAAAATAATAATTACAGAATATTAAAAATTGCTTATTGGTTAGGATTTTATCTAATTTACATGATTAGCATTAGCATTCAGTATTAAACTGTTAAAAGTAAAACAAAAAGCACAATAAATAACATAAACACTCCTTAGACATATTAATAACTCCCTGAATGTTTTTTTTTTTTAATATTTATTTATTTGTTTATTTATTTATTGGCCAGTGGAACATGTTCTTGCTGCGCACCTTTGTAACAAACCTTGGTGATCTTGGTTTCACATTATTTTTTGATGTATTTTTTATAAAACAATGAGCCCACATCATAGACAGTTTTCTGTTCAAGTGATAGACAATGAAGTCCTGTGAATGTGAGTGAGAAAGCAGCAGGAGCCTCAGTTGATTTTAATGGCACAGCTCTTCAGATAAATGGCTCTGGCTTGTCCTGTGTAGGACACAAATACACTACATCATCTCTCTAGGGTAAACATACTTCACTTTAATGTTATTAATAATCATATTTATTACCATTACAGTCTGGGGCCCACCCCCCTAACATACACACACACACACATATAAACACACAAAATGCATGGATACACATGAGCACATATAAGTACACAGATGCAGTAAGTGATATAGATGACAACATTCATCGCTCCCTGCAGAATAAGAGTCACGACCTTGGGCAAAATGGCATTAGGGAGCTTTATCTCTCTTTCTCTTCAGTTTTTTTTTCTCTTTACCTCCCTCTTTTTCATCTCTGCATCCTATTTTCTTTTTCATCCCTACATCCCATGTTTTTTTCTCATTTAACAGAAATGTGTGTACACACCACTTGAGTAGCACACATGTTAGGAGCTCTTATGTCACAGGTGAGTTTCTATTTACCATTATCATTAGTAGTACTAGTAGGAGCAGTAGTAGTAGTAGTAGTAGTAATAGTAGTAGTAGTAGTAGTAGTAGTAGTAGTAGTAGTAGAAGTAGAAGTAGTAGAAGTTGTAGTAACAATAATTATCATCTTTATTCATGTAACACTTTGGAAAAAAAATATTACAATGTGCTTTCCAAAGAGAACATAAATACAAAATGACAGTAAAAATGGCAAAGAAAGCAAAGCGAAAGCCTAACGCAAGATGTAAAAAGAGATTAAAAATAGATCTATGAAAAATCAAGTCTATAAAAATTGTCTGAAGTAATGAAAAAAATTATACATATTAGGCAGAGTGCTCTAATGTCTAAGAGCCTTAATGGCAAAGAACATCTAGTTTTTTGATTTAGACATTGGAACAACCAGTTGGAACCTTGTGTCCTTAGTTTAGAGTCTACAAGAGTCAAGTGGAACCTCTTACTTTAAGCTAAATTTTAGAACAGCCAATAGAAACCTTTTGTTTATAATGCAGACTCTGGAGAAACCAAATAGAACCTCGTTTTAAACTAAACTTTGAAACGGCCAGTAGCCTCTTGGCCAATAGCCTCTTGTTTTTAATGTAGACCAGGGAATTTGTTTGTCTCATGTGACACCACTGTAAGACTGCCGCCATCTTGTTGAGTGGGAAATACCAAAGGTGGCTACAACAACGGCAAACACACCCCAACGTTAATACTAATGTTAGAGTTTTTTCTGTACGGTAACGTCCAACCCGGAACCTTGTATTAGCTTACCTGTCATGTCAGAAACGTCTTGCTTATCCATCCGGCAATGAAATAGCAGTAAGCATCAATACTTTTAAATGCCTTCAGATTTCTGTAGGTATATAGGAATGGATTGTGTACAAAATATACATATATGTATATTTGTCAATGTAAACTTGGCAATGACTTGGCCGACTTTTTATCAGTTTAGAAACTACCTGAAGCTGAATAGTGATCACGACTAATTGTTTTCTCAATATATCTTTGTGCTGTTTTTAAATTGTCTACTGTTGCTCTCCCATTGACGCATGGAAAGTGGTCAGCAATATGGTGGCTGATAGGAAATCATCAAGTTACTGAGACAGATGAATAACTAATAGGAACTTGTCTGAGGACCTCAGGCTGTTACTAGCCTTATGTGGCATTAAAAGGTATATGACATAGCTTGGAGATCAAGCCATGACTAAAAGGAACAGACAGTTTTAGAGATTGTCCCATTGCTCAACTTACCTGTTACGTGATGAAAACATAGACATCAAAATCATGCAGATAGATCATTGGCTCTGGTGCACCATACTAACACTTGGCTATGATAAATGCTAGTAGCTCACTCAACGTAGTGTATGCTAAAGTGTTAGCAGAGAGCACTGGAACCACTGATCTACCGGGTACACATGGATGATTCTGGTGTCCATGTTCCCTTCACTAAACAGGGAGGCTACCCAATGGCACAATTTACCAAAAACTGTCTGATCCATAGTGTCTTAAATTCAATTTCCATACTAAGGGGTAATAAAAGTAAAGATGGTAAAACTAGAACTATTTGCTATTTGGGGACAGAAACTGGATCCCTGCTGCATTACAGTATGTTTTATAAAGTGTAGCAATAAGGATTCAGTTGTTCCCTACATGACACAACTACCATAGTCTGCATTATTGAACCTAGCTCCCAGTGTGTGAAACTTTTCGCATTTGAACTTCAGTTGATAAAGTTTTGAATGATGCTAAAGTTACTTAAGTTGAAAGAACAGCACCTGTTTTTTGACGAAGCCTTTATGAATTTGTCTGTTGTGCGGCTTTTATATTGTTCAAGTATTCGGTAGCTTCATGCCGTCTTTCTTCAGTGCTACCAATGTGTGGAAATGGTACTTCTACTTCACAGAAGCAACACATATCCATATTAGTCTGTCCTTTTGCGTTGTGTTAGGTAATTAATAGCTTGTAGAGTTGATTAGTTATCACACACACATACACACTGATAATCACTGCAGGTATCAGCAGACCAAAGGTTGCTCTGATTAGGATTTTCTGCCTGTTTGTACATTTCTTTTTATGCCTGAGATAAGAGTAATAACTTTTAAACAACCTCTTTTTCTTTTATTGAGAGGAGGAATGGAGAGGAGGACGTGGACACGAAGGGAACGTAGTAGTCTTTTATAAGGGAATTAATAGTTAATCGCCACAGCAGGAAAATATGGATAGAGGACAAGGAATGGAGGGATAATGGAGAGAATATGGGGGAGGAGGCAGAGGAGGTGGGGAGGAGGAGATGGCAAATTGAAGAAGAAAGAGCTCAGGGAAGGAGAGGAAGAGCAAGGAGGACGATGAAGTATTTTCCTTTTATCAGTATGGTGCCTGGAGTATGTACATTACAAACAGAAGTAAAAGTGGAGGAGGAGATAGCAAACTACTCCCAGTGCAGTTCTTGTTTACAAGACAAGGAAACAGCCGTACAAAGACAGTGAATACCTTCACAGTGATCCTGCGGTATGACAAGAAGGTGTTATCCATCATATTCTATTCTATGACAGAGGATACATGCAGCATGTTGTCACTCACAGACTATTGCATGGTATTAAACAACTACAGTTAGACCTGCCCCACCTGACTTAAAGGTGCACAATGCAAAATCATGGAGGATCAACTGTCGTGAGGACCCTTAAGACTCAACTGACAAAAACTTGCAATGCTCACTCAATCTATCAGTGAGTTTGTCCAATGATAAGAACCACGAAGACTCAACCATGAAATGATCTACGTATTCCACATTTCTTGTCAGTTGGGTGTAGAGGGTCCTCATTTCAATCGATCCCCTACAATTTTGTAGAGTGCATGCTTAACCATCCAAGACCACAAACTATTAAAACAAGTAAAGCTATTGGTGATGCACATTGCATTTCTCAGCCCACTTTCTTCCTTGGTGGTGTATTTGTTTCATTCCAGTGTCCTCCAGTACATCAGAAAACTCAACTCCTGGAACACCCTGGAACATCACAGACAGTATATAATAGTGTAAGAGTATCCGAAGGTGGAATTTGCCTTTAACGTGTTGCTAACCCACATGAAAGAACTTCATTAGTCCCAGTGTTTGTGTCCTATGATGATCTAAATGCTGTTTCAGAGCCTTGACAAGAAAAAATGTAGTTTTAGTATTTGTTGCCATTAAAAATGATCAGAATGAAAGATATTGAACATCGGTATGAAATGTCAGCTCTCATCGGCTTCACTCAGAAAATCCATATTTGTTGATCCCAAGTAAACGCCTCATCCAAACATCATTTAAAATCAGTTACTGAAAACACACTACCACTGCAGATAGTTTTGGAGGAAAAGGGTGAAGAGGTGGCAGTTAGATACATGGTCTTGTAACTGAAAGGTCACGGATTCTCTGTCAGCAGGCCTGCAACTGGGGACAGAAACTGAATCCTGTGCAAAAGGTGCCAAGTCCCAAAAACAAAACCTATGCAGGAGGGTCTGGAAGCATCTTCCCTCGTTAGACCTTTTGTGATAAGAAAATAAATGGAAAAAACAACGTTGAGTTCAGGCAAAGAAAAAAAATCAAGTACAACAAAGAAACAATGGCATAACTAGTGGTGAACCATCAACCCCACTGAACGGACAGACTGAGCAGTTGATTTCTTCAGGGGCTTTCACACCTACGCTGTTTGGTTTGTTTTACAGTGTTTGAACCATGTTGCATTTACTCCATTAGTTTGGTTCATTTGGAGAGCTAAGAACATGCATTGGATTTCTTTTGTGGACCAAACATGCAAACCGCAGTCCGTATGAAAAGTCAGGACTTAGTCTTGTTCCAGATGTACCATGGTGCGCTTCGCTTCAAGCGAGGATGTAATCCGACCGGAAGCAAACCAAAATACATGCATGCAGGTTGAAAGTGGATGTGAACACCTGGAGTTGCTAGCCAGACAGAGCCGCTTGTGCTGCCAAGATGAACCAGGACAAATATGGAGTAACAGTGAGGTGAGGCTCTTCTAGAAATATGGGCTGACCACAACATTTCATCAATACTTGAGATTTGCTCCATTGTTCCAGTATCATCCTGTTGTTGCAATACACTGTTGTCTACAACTGGAGTTTCCCTTGCAATATTTCTGTCCAGTAGATGAACGACCACCTGTGCTATTTGTTCACAAATTTTGGTCTGCTTAATCTAACCGAACCTGAAGAAAAATGCAAATTGTGTCTTTTGGCATTCCCAAGAATTTCAAGTGCTTGTTTTCACTACTGTCTCTGTCATTTCTCTCCTCTCTGAAGCACTTGATGATGGCTGGCAGTCAAACTCCATCCTTTTCCCTCTCACGTTGAGCAATTTCTCTTTTTGCTCACCCTTGTATCTTGACCTTGCTGATTGATGTTGCTGCACATCCTCCTTTCTAGTGCTGAATTTAGCATCCCATCGAACATTTCTTTTGCGCTCTGCTTCTTGGACTACAAGCTGTATTTTACTGTCTGTAGAAATGTTCATGCTGGTACTGCTTGGGTCAACTATGTCACCCATTAAGTTGAACGATGAGTCTACCATGGGACCATGGAAGATGGACGGGGCAGCTTTTATATCTTGGCACAGGCCAGGGTATTTTCCTGTTTCAAAAACAGAAGGCCACCGACCCACTATCCCACATCATCATCTCCCTTCTTAAAGGTACTGAAGAATCTCCTGGTCAGTGTCCACATCAGGGAGAAGCAGGTGACTCATCTTATGTGTTAACATCTTAAGTTTAAACCCACTTTGTGAGTGTCCTCTCACCTGGCAGGATTACTGTCTGGGTACATGCGGGACAGTCCTCAGGGCCTCAGACCACTAGGGGGCCCCAATCACCAGAGGCCCCTTGACATCTTTGTGATTTTATGGGGCCCAGAAATGGTTTGTTTCATTGTATCTTCAGTCTCATTAAAATTTGGGTATTTCTTTCAGTATGTGGGTCATATCTTGGTACTATATAATGGACAGCTAGACACCAAATGAGAAAAGTAAAGGCACATATTAAAGAACTGTCTCATCATTGACATAGATATCTGAATTGCTCAGATAGGCTGTTAGGCTGCTTTAGAACAGCTGTTTCATTATCTTATGTTAAGCACCAAGCAGCAAGCATTTTTTTATTTATAACAGAGTTGAAATACTTGCATAAATGTATATAGAAAATATGAATGATTTGAAGAAGATTCAGTAAAGGTCTGCTTCCTTATGAATTTTCAGTTGTTTTTTTACATGCATTGTAGGAAGAGGGAACAAAAAGAAACCGTTTCCTTGTTTTCACTTCTTTTAGGGGGATTTTTTTTAGTTATTGACAAATGTACAGAGCCCGCCTAGTTTTGTTTGTGTAGATATTCCTCATTTCATTCATCGTGTGTGTGGGAGTGGGGCCCACATGAAGTTTCTGTCCCAGGGTCCCATGATGCTATGATCCGGCCCTGTGTCTCTCAACTGGATCCACAGCAGACAAACATTGCAGGGTCTTGTTGCAAATGTAGCTTTTTCTGCATGTATTTGGTACACACGGTGTATGCCATGGACACTTGTTGAAGGGATGGCTTCGGCAGCAGCAACACACAAAGCGATAAGAAGCTCACAAACACTTACCACCTCCATTTTTAGGCATTTTGTTTTCAGAGATGTTAAAAAAAACGTGTCCACGTGAGAGTAATGTCAAATACCGGGGAAGAAAAAGAAGTGAAAACTAGCTTAATGCTCCCAGCTTCATGCTTGACTGCTTTGAGCATCTTGGATTTTTATGAAAGAAAGATGTCCTGTTAACAGGACATCTTGATTTCATCCAGGCTTTCACTGATATTATATCTCTACCTCTGTTCATAGTCACGTGTTTCATGTATTTTGAACATTTTACTAGGTGTTTTAATTGTGTTGGTTGGCCCCAAAGCCATGAAACTTTCTCTTTCTCCACCTCTTTTTCTTCGCTTCATTCTCTGTCTTGTCCTCCCACTCTATCCCTACCTCTGTCTCCCCCCCGTCTCTCTCCTGTTCCTTATTTCTCCATCTGTCTCGTCCTGGCAAGGCCATTAACTCATAAATCCAATACAGGCCACCTCAACACTATCTGTCTTCTGCCGATGGAGAGCGGGATGGGACGCAGGGAGCAGAGAGGAGGATCAATGGCTCCCCTGACTGTCAGTTCGCTCACTCGTTTTCACATCCATCTACCCATCGCCTCCTCTGCCCTCCCTCTCTCCCTCCCTCTCTCTTTTTCTTGTTTTGTTCCAAACCCAATCAAGTGTTGACCGAGGGACCAAATGCTGACACAGCTTCTCCACACACAGCAAAAAATAGAAATCTACAGCATCTGGCCCCCTTTCGAGTGGGATTACAATTGAAGGGTAACAAGGTTAATAAATTATTAACCATGCTACTCTTTAATTGTACTCAAAAGTTGTTCATGGATGCAAACACCACTGTATACAAAGCTTGAATTAAGGCAACTTGTAAATTGTTTTCATCTTTTTAGTGATCACTTCCACTGTGGTTCCACAAATTAGATAGTTAGTTCCTTGGTGATTACTGGCATATAAATGATCCATAAATGAGCAGAAATCCATAGAGTTATCAAACCACCAGAAAGTACTGTAATACTGGGGGTATGGTACCTCTGGACAGGATTCAATTTTAAAAAGAGAAAATGAAACTTGAGACTTAGTTTTTACATTTGTTGTACAAGTAAGCAACATATGCTGTGTGTAGCTCACCTTAGACATTGGCCGACTGCTAACCAAGCACTTTTTTATTGGTAATAGCAGAGCATTATGACTCATTGCAGCTTATATGTATCATAAAATAAATGTTTGTTGTTGTGTATGAACCTAACTTGTGTTGCGGTGTAAAAATATTGCCTCAAACTATGATGAATGAAATACTTTTTAGCTTATAACTCCTGACCTCTTGAGTCTGTATACAGATGCGGATGGCAGTAGCCACTAGATGGTGCTAAAGCATCATAAAATAACATGGTGTACTTTCAAAGGAATACTCCAACATTTTGGGGCAAAATACCCTTTTACTGACTTACCCATTTCATACCTCTGTGCGCCCACTGGTTCAGTTACGATGGGTGGCATTTCGTGTTAGCTTAGCATAAAGACTTGAAGTCTACAGGAGTCATTAGCCTAGCAAGTGAACAAATAAACCTTACAGCAACTCCCAAGCTGTCGTATTTACACAATGTATCATAGAAGTTAGATGGTAGAAACTATAGATGGTAGGACTATAACCGCTGGACACGTGTTCAGCAGTTATAAGAGAAATACGTGCGGTAGACATGAAAACTGTTAAAGTTATGTTCCTTCAATGTGACAATAGCACAAAGTGCACATGCTACTTTCAACTGTAATTCAAAAAGGTTAGCAAACAGTTCACTTGACGCAGTTCACTTGTGTCTGTGTGTGTGTGTGTGTGTGTGTGTGTGTGTGCGTGCGTGCGTGCGTATGGGTGGGTGTTTAGCCATTTTAACGTGAGTGATGTTATGGCTGTATGTTAGATAAAAGCATTTGGATTAATGGAAGGTGAGCGTACAGAGAAAAAGTAGAGTGTGTGTGTGTGTGTGTGTGTGTGTGTGTGTGTGTGTGTGTGTGTGTGTGTGTGTGTGTATTGCAGCTACAATTAAGAGTCAAAAAC